>VWZD01002466.1:0-11854 GCA_013396695.1 Sakesphorus luctuosus
TACCTCTAAACCAGCACAGGTTACATGTTGGTACTTTTGGAAGAGGAAATTTTAAGTAGCGTTGTTAATACAGTAAAGTATAGTAAATATATATAGTAAATGTAAAGCAAGTATAGCAAATTATAATGTTTGGCAGCAGAAAACATTCAATAGGCATTTATTTTTGAATGGCTCAGAGGTGTTTTATTGTAAGAGAATGTCAGGCAAATAAAAGGAAAGGTCAAAGGGAGATCTTTCCTTGTAATAACTAAAGAAGAGTAAATACCTCAGTAAATCTTAATAAACTTTAGAAGCATCAGAGAGTTCCCTAAGTTAAGCCATTGTAGGGAAGCCCCAAGGATATAGCATTTTCAACTGCTTCCAATAGCATTCCTCAGAGCTGCTCATCACATAAGGTTGCGTGTTATTTGGATCATATGAAATTGTTCCAATAGTTTTTATTACAGACTCTTAGCTGTGGTGTGCAGTAATACTTGGGCTAGCTTGGGAGAGAAGGAAGACTTTCTGCTGCTTCTTATCTCCTGGCCGTTGGACACAAACCAAGAACCACCTCTCTGTCTTGGCCTTGACTTTGGTGTGCTGTTTTGCTGCTATGGTACTAGTAGAGAATTAGATTAGAAGAAAAAGGTATTGAAAAAGAATTTCTACGTAAATCTGTCCCACGTGCACATCGGTCAACAGAGTGAAGTGGTCAGCCAGGAGACAGAAACTCTGTACTGACTGTTCCCAGTGATATACAATGTCCCCTGAACCTTCAACAATACCGACCTCCTTCCCCCAGCCCCAGATAGGGAAGGAATCACTGTGTTTTAGGCATTGTTGGGGTACCTCTGAGGTTGGCCTATAAAAATATATTAAAGTTATTAAACAATTAAAAGGGCTGTAAAGACTTCTAGAAAGAATGTAGCCCGTTCAGTACCAGCTGCTGTACCTGTTCATTCAGTTATTTTACACAAAGCAGTTTGACATGTAGTTATTTCTACTTGTGTCCTATGGAAATTTTCTTAGATGAAAAATTGTAAGTAGTGGGAAACCATTGATATAAGTGCAATAGAAAACTTGCCTGTACTAAATACTTGCTCTCACTTCCTTGTATCAAAGTACTTCTGTGAACTTGCGATTGTAAACTGAAAATTCAAATTATCCTGGTTTAAAGGACACAAAGGAGTAGTAGTGGTCACTGTTTAGATTTCCTCAAGAGTGAAAGTGAAGGACACATTCAACTGAGGAACAAAAGGCAAATTAGAGTTGACAGAAGGATGTGAAAATAGCTGTTCTCAATACAGTCTGAGGCAGACAGAGAGATGTCTTTTCTTTACCTGGTAAGATACTACATATTATCAGTGTCTATTCAGAGACTTTTTCGAGATGAACCCTAAATGTTTGCAAAAGTTTCAGAGACATTTTAATTTTGAATTTCACTTGCATAGTGAAAAGAATGAAATGGAAGCTTTCTTTTTGGTAATCTTTCCCAGAAACCATTTATAGATAGAAAGGCACAAGGGAAAAACAAACTCAAGCATCTTTGTGTCATGTTTTAACTGTCTTTGTGTTGCTTAAAACTATACACTCAATGTGTCTTTATTTTAAATCAGTCATAGATAACGGCAGCACTGTTAAGATCTATCCATTTGAGAGGAGATTTTGTTTTCAATGTTGACACCACATGATTGCCTATAAATTTAGTTTTTAAGTGAATTACTTCATAGCTTTATAGAGGGTATTTTGCTTCCATTTCCCTGCCTATAAAATACAAATAAAAGTACATCACTGTAAATCTCCAGGAAGGATTATTTTATAATATTTATGAGGGATTAAAAGTAATTTAAACCCTTCCTGAAGATGTTTTCCATTTTATTTAAGATTTGTAAAAATATTTAGAGACAAGGATATGCAAGGGAAATACAGATATTGTGTCTCTTTGTAGTGGGAAGCCACAAGGTCTGGCTAAAGGAAGCTCAATACTTCAGCTCTATCCATGAGGTGGCAAAATATTTATTGTTATTTTCCTGATAAAAATTAAGAATTGGAGATGACCTATTCTCACACATAGGTGGTGATGCCATGGGAGACCCCAGCAAAGCAGGACTCTGAGCCAAGTTGGTGTGGGATAAGATAAAAAGTGAAAATCCTTTAATATCAGGCCTAGGGCCCACAGGAATACATCTTGAGGCGTGCCCGAGCACTGATTTCTATGATTTTTATAATATTGTACACCCAATCCCCAGTTCACACATCTCTCAGTCCAGCCCCTGCTCACACCTCCTCAGGATTTGAGTCAGGGGTCATTGGGACCCTGTCTTCATCATTCTCTTTTTCCTCTGCACTCATAGGGCTCTTGGAGCTTTTTCAGTGTTCTTAAACCCAAGGTTGTTGGCTCATGTTTATGTTTTATTCTGCAGGCTTTTCTGATATTCTTCAGCTTTCTGCCTTGGAAACAAGACTAAACAACTAAAAGAATTTGAGCTACTGATATGTGGCAGAGGTTGGAGTGTATAAACATTGAACTTAAGCTGTTAGAAATATTAGCACACTAAATTTGCTTTTTACTACAGTTACAAGTACTTCTAAAATCTATAAAAATAAAAAAATAAAAAAGAATCAAAACCCCCTCCTACATCAGTGGAAATTGTGAAAAACAATTTCAAAGTAGGAAAGCTGGCATGATACAGAGACTTGAGGTCAGCTGGAAAGTGAACATACTCTGTCCTGGTGATGTGTCCTTCCATTAGCACTTCCTGTTGTTCACTGCCTTTGCTATGTTTTGTCACAGAGCTCATGATGTGACTGCACATCTCCTGCCACTGTGCTGCACTGTTTGCATTTACTGGGCTGGATCTCTCTAAGTCTTTGGAATTATCTCTGCTTCACAGTTTGGAAATTACCTGCTTGCAAAATAGTTCATCCTGTTGAGGTAGGAAAGAACTGCTCCCCTAGTCATTACTGCTCTTTGATTAAATAAGGTCTGGTGGCATAGGGTGGGTTTCACAACAGCAAGGCCAATGGTTCTGCAGTAAGTTGTCCATTAGACAGTGAGAGAAATGAAAAATAAAAATCACATTCTTCAAATGTTTGGCTGTATGAATGACAGAGTTGTGCTCGTCCAAATGGACGTGTAAACAGGCTGTTTCCCTGTTAGGACTTGTACACTGACAGAATGCAGAGTGAGTTATGAGGAGAAAGCATTTTAGTATGTGCAAGTAAATGTCTAAAATCTAGAACATTTTTGGACAGAAGGCAAGTGAATAAATATAGGTAATTAATGACACTAATTAATACACACCACCACACTCTTCCTGTAATCAAATCTCTCTTCCTTTTATATCTTCTTTTATAGCATTATGGAAGTAATATATTTGGTGCATAAATGGTTATAAAGTTTACAGTTATATAAGTTCAGTCCTAACACTTTGAGCAAGTCAATCACGATGCAGTCAAAGGTGTTACTGTCTCTAATGAGGTAAATAAAACATGTAGAACTAGGTAAATAGAATTAGGGAAAATTGGGAAACTCTCCTCCTTCCTATTTCAATATCTGCCTACTTCAGGAGTTCAGAAATTCTGCTATGCCATACCTGTATTCTTCCATCAGAAAGTTTTAACATTCCGGTATATTGAAAGCAATACTTCAGATTCCAATTTGGTTTTAGGTAAGAAGATTAATTTATATGCTGATTAATTTTCTGGGTTGGTTGTTTTCCTCTGCCTTTGCCATATGTATCACCTGTTAGTAATCAATTTTTCTTTAACCTCTGTACACCAATTCTGATGGTACATGAATTCATTTGTTTGCTTTATGCCCTTCATTTGTAACACTAGCTGATATCTGTATTCTGTGATGGAACTTGATCCTTAAAGATGCCTGAATGCTTCTAATTTTTTTGCTGTGTTATGAGTGCTGAGCACTTAGCAGAACAAGGCAATTACGAAATAAATATTCCTGCTTGAACTGTTCCACTAAGTTAAGTATCATTAAACAAAGGCTTATTTTTTAAACAAAAGTCTATGTATTCATGGTGGTACCCGTCCATGTGCTTTACCTGGAGCAGAAATTAATTCAGTAGGCTAGTAATATGGATCTTTCTGTATGGATTTTTTTCATTTTGCAAGAAACATACTGTTTCTTGTATGTCTGGAAGATGAAAACATCAAACAACTGCGAGTAGCACAGTCCCCCCTCTGTCCCAATAGTTCCCTGCAGTGAATCTAAATTAAAATAGCACACATGGTTGTTAGATTTGTTTCCTTTGCCAGACTAGAAGTGGAATGAGGGGAACACCTATGTGAACTGACATTGTCAATCAAAATAAAAGAACTCCAAACTCCTCTATTCTGCTGAGGTATGTGCTTGTTTGCTAAGTTGAGAAATGCCACTTTGTATGGAATTCTGTCAAAAGAGGTGGGAATCAGCTGATTATCCTTTCTGAGGGACAGAGAAAAGGGAAGGCTAATGGGTTACATTGCATTCCAGAAATTGGTGTTTGGCTTGCTTTTCTTAATGCTGCATGGCAGGAAATTCTTAAAGTACTTTTCTGAAGTGAACATTCTCATCATGGTTTACTTGTGCCTGTTAAGTCTTTGTGTGAAATACTTCATGAGGAAGTATGCAAATATTTTGACTGGTTGTGCCTTTATTTTTGGAGTGCATTGCAGATGACACACAAATGTATCAGGATGAAGCTGTGGCAGCAGAGGCATGTATGAGATTATTAATATTTTCTTAATTTTTTTTATTAATGGATCCAACAATAGTGGAAAACACCATTCTGCAAGCAAACTACAGTAGAGTAATACATACCTAGCACAGGCATATTAAGACTGATGCCGTGAGAGACCCCTAACAAAGCAGGACTCTGAGTCACTTTAGTATAGGATAAGATAAAACGTAAAGTCCTTTAATATCAGGCCAAAGGCCCACAGGAATACATGATGACATGCACATGCTCCCCAGGTTTCAGTTTCCATGGCTTTTGTAATATGGTTCACCCCATCATTACTTTACACATCTCTTGGTCTAGCCCTGGTTCCACCCCTGTCCCAACTGCCTAGGATTTGGGTCTTGGGTCGGAGAGATCCTCCTCTTCAGCATTCTCCTCTTCCTTGGGCTTTGGAGTTCTTCCAATGTTCTGATTTCTAGGTCACTCTGTCCTGTGTTTATGTTTTGTTCTGCAGGCCTTCTGATAGTCATCAGCATTCTACTTTGAAGAGAGTCTAAACAACTAAAAGAATTTGAGCTCCCCATTCTGGGATGGGGTAGTGATCGAAAGACATTAAACTTAAGCTAGAAATATTAACCCACTAAAAATCTGCTTTGCTACAGCTGCTAGTCCTTTCAAAATCTATACAAATGAAAAATCAAAAATCAAAAACCCCTTCAGCATCAAGACCAACAGAACTGTGGCAGAGAATTTCTTCAGGCATACTTTACAACATGAAGACAGACATATAAAGGGTAACAACTTGTTTTCAATTCTTAAAAGCTATTTTGTACTTTTATCTTTTTTCCTTGGCAGCAGAGGTTGGTGTGGTATTTTTTCAAACTAGCCATGAGTGCTGACAAAGATGAGATACTAAGCAAAGGAGAATGGTGCATATGGCATTGTGTAGTTTTTATCTAAGCTTATTTCAAAGAAAAAGGTCAGTTAATCCAATTACCATGTGTGTTTGTAAAGTTATACATAGAAAGAAATGTAAGTGGTAAAGAAGCAGTTAATAAATGTTTGTAAATATGTTTAAAGATTATGAATGTCCACAAGGTGGACCGTATTACAGAAAGTATAAAACTCTTAAAAGTATTCTAACCACTTTATAATGATAAATGTCAGATTTGAAATCTTAGAACCAAAAGTTGAACTGCCATATAATGCAATACAATCTCTGCTCAGATCCAGTCAGATCAAATAACCAGTAAAATCATTCATTAAAAGGTGCTTAGATCCTTTCTCATAGTCCATTTTAGATGAACCATGTTACGCAATATATGAAGATTTAACCAAGAGAAGCATTGTGAAGCCCTTGGAATTTTTTTACTGTGTGTTTCTTTTATCATTATATTAGAACCTTTAGTGATAGAAAATGTCTATTGTGTTTAGGTGGACTTGTTGAAAGTTTTGCAGCTTATTTTATTCTAAATATATCTACAATTGACTTCATATTTTTGGTTCACAACAGTGGGGAGGTGGGGCAAAACAAAGTTTCAATGCCACCAAATCTCTCTGCATAACATTTTTTGTGAAACTATAACCATTCCATTGCTTTTTGGGCTCTAAAAAATTTGAATTTAACTTTTAATTTTATGCAGCACATAATTTTCTAGACTGAAGACTATTTTTGTAACTTCCTTCTGAACCCTTTCTAGTTTGTCAGAAACCTTTCTGAATCATGGAGAAATGAATCAGTGGAAGCCTCACTAATGCCAGATGTTGCCATTTGATCATTTCCCTCCTCCTACTTGATGTTTGCTACATTTTGCATCCAAGGTCCAAGTTAGCCCACTTAGAGGACTGCAGTAAGAATGTGTTTATTTCACTTATACTTTTTGCATTATTCTTGAACTTCTTGTTATTATTTTCCCTTCTTGTTATTTAGGGTTGGAATAGGAATATGCAATTCAAATAAAATACTATGACAAGTAACACAGTAGAGTGCTTAAGAAGTTCCTGTTGACACAAAAGATATTTCTGTGTACCCTTAAACTGAATGCTTATATATTGCTCTAATTACATAAGAACTACTGGACTGAATTCTGAGATCTCCTGGTTAGTATTTTTATCATAATGTTTGCATTGTGATATGGCACTAAATTGTTAATATAAGAAAATTAAATATAAATTATGGGGATTCTTTTACCCCACCCCCGAAATATTCATGTGACTCTTAAAACACCCATTTGAATTTCTTGCATTTAAAATCTTGTCCTTATTTAACTTTCTTACATGTTGAAAGCATTAGTTGTCTGGTAAAATTTTAATGAAGAAGCAGCAAACAGTGTTTTCCTCTGCAGCAGAGAGTATGTGGCATTTCTTCATTTAAAATTCTCCTCATGTGCCATCAGACAAATTCACACATCATATTATTCAGCATGACCTTAGTGAAAGTTCCCTACATTATTTCTCAAGTTTGTTGTCTTTTTGTGGTGTTTACCTGTGCATCTGTAAAACAGCACATCCTCATAAACAGGTTTTTCCTCATTTTGAGAAATGATATAGAAGTGCTTTTGTTTGCAGAGATCTCATTTGCTCACGACTACTTGAATGCTTAAGCTGTAGAAAACTGTGGGTAAGCCCAGAGCTTAGCCAGGGAAAGGAAAGGTATTTCACTGATGTAGCCTCTCCCCTCTGTCTGGAAAAGTATTGGCTGATTGCACAATTGATGTTTTATAATTATTTGTTTAAAATAGTGTGCTGACTTCACCTTTTTTACTGAATAAAGGAGAGGAATGAAATCAATGATATGACATTGTGGGAGAAATATTTTCTGCAAGTGGGGAGGCCCAAGATTTGTTTATAAGTAAATAGTTAAAAAGAAATCCTCAAACTCAATCCTGAAATGTAAGAAAGAAATACTGAAGTATCTTGTGTCACAGATCCTCGTTATGAATATACAGGTGTCTTTTGCAAAATGTCAAAGGCTGATGACACTATCACTTCAAAGAATTAACGGAAGTCCACATTACAAATACATCATTAGGATATTAATGGTTCTTTCACTCTCAGGGAATCCCCTTGTTTCCCTTTTCCTTGTTTTGTTGACTGTTTTTTTTCTTTTTATCAGTTAAATCTGTACTGCACAAAGCCATTGACCTGTTGAAAAATCTTTCTTAGTACATAAACATTCTTGTGTGTCCTGTCTAAATTGCTCAAGTAAGGTTTGGTTTATTCACTGTTTAAGAGGAGAATATATGATGAAAATCAGAGCCTCTTTTTGTTTTGTTCATTGGAATCCTTTCCATAGAAAACAGTTTTATCTCCTTTGAGAAAGTTCATTGTGTTTTATCAGAAAACATAATATTGATAAGATAGAGGTTATTATTTTTGCTTACTTTTTTACTGTAAGTTTTCTCTTTATAGACCACCTTTTTCTATTTCTATTTCTTTAACAAGTGTACCAAATTGTGTTCAATTGCAAAGGAAGAAAAGCAATAGCACACTTTCTAATATAATTTAGTATGATTAATTCAGGAGCTGCATGAGTTGTAGTATGTGCTTATTATTTTTTCAAATTTTGCTACTTCCTACTCAGAATTAGTTTAACAATGCATGGATTTAGGTGGAGAAAAATCTATTCTACATTTTTTTTCTGAGTCTGCTGATATATACAAGCTTATATAACTTTTTCATTGAATAGGGGTTCTTGGCAACTTAGTCTTGACAAAAACAATAGTTTTCTGTTCACTGTTGTCTGGAATTTAGTTTCCTGTTTGTAAATGTGATAACAGTGCTGCTTTTTTGCTGAATTTTGAGCTGTACTGCAGCATAGTTAACTATCTGTGTAGTGACACAATTGGACTTGGATCTTTTCTGGTTTCCTCTAGTATCTGTCATACAAATAAGGTTATTATACTAACATTCTTTTTAGTTATGGATCTAATACTTCTTTTAAAACAGGATTTCAGAGTAAATCAAATGAGATCTTTGATATGTGAATGGGGCCTGAAATATAGTGTAAACCATATGCTAAAACATGGGGATTTGCAAACAGAATTCTACCATCATTTAAAAAGATCTCTGTTCTTTTTGTATTCATATATGATCATGAACATTTGAGACAACCTTGCTGGAATTAGGCAGACACCTGTTTCACCAGCAGTAGGTGCAGATCTACTGTGAATAAAACAAAACTGTTCTAAGAGCTAATACATAAGGAAACTTTTTAGGCCTTGGTTATTTATCTGAGGTTCTACATGACTTTCAGCTGTGCTGCAGAAACCATGTGTGAAGTGGAGATTAAATAAGTGTGCTGGTTTGAAGGTAAACCTTCAGGAGAAATGAACCCAACAGAAATGAGATTATAAATCAGAGTTATAATTTAATAAAAAATTACAATAATACAATGACACAAAGAGAAATTGCTTTCAACTCCCAAAACCCAGTAGTATAACCCAGTGCCCTGGGGCACAAACACAAAGGGGTTTGCTGGTCCCTGTGTTGAGCCCTACGTGGTTCCTCTGAGTCTAAAGCAAAAGGAAGTGAAAAACTTGTTGGTGCGGATGATGGTTGCAATCTGCTGAAGACTAGTGGTTGCAGTCTGGTTGAGAGTGGTGGTCTCCTCCTGTCGAGGTTCTGGTCCTGGTCCTCCTCTGGGTCCAACGAGTGGTTCCCCAAGTCCAGAAATGCCCAAGATTATACCCCCTCAGGCCCAGGTGGGACCACCCAGTACCTCCCCCAGGGTGGGGAATTACACAATGAGTAATCACTCTGTGAGTCATAGGGTATTTGGAATCATTGATGGTTCATTAGCAGACTTGATGACTCAGGCTGGGTGTGGAGGTGCTAAGGACTTGCTGGAAGGGAGTTATCACAGCTCTTATATCACAGGTGTCTTTCACACCCAGCTCACATTCTGGGGGGTCGGTTGTACCTTAGGCAGCAGCTGCAAAAGGTCCATTGTTAACAGTTCTTGGGAAATTAATAGAGGGTGTAGAATACACAGCTTTGGTCACACATACACAGTGATAAACTGGTCCCACCTGCTGAACTAGGACAATGAGTCGTTCACTCCTGAACAACTGAAATGTGGGAGAAACCTCCACCCTAAGTTGTGCTATTTGTGCGGGGAATAGAATAGCTGAACTCATGAAGTATGAGGCAGAAGTCTGAATGAGGGAGGTGAAGATAGTTTGGCAAATCCTGCCTTTATGTGAGGCTCCTACCACAGAAGACACAGGATCTTGGAGAGCTGAATGAGGATGTGCATGCGAGACCTTTTTGTGGTGAGCATGCATTTCAACTCTTCATGGTGCAAGAGAAAAGACTTGTTTTCTCTTTAAGAAAGTTAGATACAATTATTTTTTTTTACTATAGAGTTGTGTTTTGTTGGGGTTTATTATTTTATAAAGCACTAATGTTGCCATTGTTTGTGGCTTTTAGAAAAAAATCTTGAAGCACATGTTACATACTCCTGGAATGAAGCCTATAATGGAAGAATATACCCCAGGATTCTTACAAGTGCTGTACTTGCACGGAATTTTTGCCACAGTGACTGCTTGATTGCTTTGGTGATTTTTTTTTAACAGTACAGAAATTTAGGGACTGCATTACTCAAAAAAGGTAACTGAAGTAATAGCTGCTTTCAAAAGGTATTTTATAATAGCACACTACTGTTTTCAGAGGACTGTTCTGAATCCCAGTGCAAACTAAAATGGGACGGAAGGAGTCTGATAGTGCCACTTCCTCTATAACTTTTTTTTTTAATCCTATATTTGACACATTTGTTTTAGCCCTGATGGATCTCAAGCTTGTTGTTATTTCTAGCTCTAATTCTGGGTCTCACAAGTGTCTTTTTTACAGACTTATGTCTCTGATCTCCATTTTATTATAAGCTATGCAAGTCCACAAGATTTTCAAAGCAGTATCTAATAGAGGTTTTACAAAATTCTCTCCCATCAACTAACATAAAAAAAAAATGAAATCTCACAGACGTTTAATCGCACCACAGACTGCAGTACTCTCTGTATGCCCTTTAGCACAAGCTAATAACTTTCCAGTTGTTTGCTGCTGTTCTATGTTGAACCTCTTGCCTTCAAGAAGAGATACATCTATACTCAAAATTAACATTCCTGGCAAATATGCTCATTTGTGCAAAATTTTTTGCTGTGAGGGAGGGTCCACTTATAGCTTTGGATTTTCTCTGTTCTCATTCTCCCTTCATTTAAGGCAGTGATGGTTGACAAAAATATTTGGTCATTTGCAGGTTACATTCTTGGAAAAGATCCAAGCACATGGTGCTTGTGCATTAAAACAAACGAAAGCAATATGGAATCTGGTGGTTATTATGTAACTGTTAACAAATCAGTATATGCAATTTTTCTAAATGCAAAATAAGCTAAACACAGTGCTTCTTGAAATAAGGGTTTACCTACTTTGGACATCCTCATACACACAGAGCATCAATTGAACAGCCTTTTTTGTAGCAATGGATTCCCTCCCCCCCCATATATTTCAGATAAATGGAAACAACCATTTTGTTCTTTACTGCAAAAGCAAATTAAATGCCAATTAACTTTCTACTTCTGTTTTATCTGTCAGGCTGATGATCACAGAATATCCAAGGTTCCTTTGATTTTCAACCTGTTGAAAAGTGAGAAACGTTGCTTTTCATTTTGCTCACTCATTTGCTCTTAAAAACAGTGTTGAGATTAATTATACTTGAAGCAAAAAAGTCTTTCCCATGAGACTTCAATTTAATAATGAAGTAATTATTTTATAACACGTGCACATGAATGCACAGGGAAAATTCTGCAATGCAAGTAAAACTTCTGTTAGAGTTTTACAAGTTCCAATTGCAACTGCCACACAAGAACTCCGTAGGCTGAGAGCCCCTTCAGTGGTCTGTTAGTATAGAAAATATACGTCTCAACTCTCATAGTTATGAATAATCTCATGTAATGTACTCATGTCATATTAACAAATGAAGGACTGATTTCTTTCATTCCTTTATCAAAGATGTCTTCTGAAGCTGAAGATGTGTATGCTTGTTTCAAAATGCTGTAAATGTGGAGGCCTACAAATCCTTAAGGACCGTTGGATGATGATGATTTTTTTCTTTTTTTTTCCTAATTTCTGAAAATGATCTGCATTAAAAAATCCAAAACCCCCCAAAAATTAGATAATGGAAAGAACAATGTATTCTGGGG
>VWZD01002466.1:12410-169477 GCA_013396695.1 Sakesphorus luctuosus
CTAGTACTATTATGTAATTTTTTTTTCCTAGCACCTGGAGAGCATGGAAATGGATAAAACCTTCAGCCTGTCAAATGAGCTAATGGAACAAAGGATTTCTTCTAACAGGGCTTTTTTATACTCCAAAAAATGCATGTTGAAAAGGCAACAGATGTAGATTATGTCATCAAACAGGAAGCTGATGGAGACTGGTGTTCTTATGTCATTTTATTGTTTCAGAGGCATTTTTCCTGGTCTGTTAAGCATCTCCATTTTTAGATGGCAGTGGATACCTGGAGTCTTGCACCTTTTTGAAATATAATATTACAAGTAAATTTATGGTCAATTTCAGTTTTCTTTATTTTTCTCCTGAAAATTCATTTCTTTTTATCTCCTGACATTTCCCCAAACTTTCTGATATCCAAGAGCCTATAGAATGTGTAGTTGCTCTTCATTTGGAGAGCTGTTGTACATTTCAAGGTCAGATATAATGGAATATTATTTGATGGTAAAAATTGGCTTAGATGCTTTAATTGTATAGCAGCTAAATCCTGGGTCAGGTGTCTAAATAGAATTGTTTGAAAACTCTAAAGAAAAGGTTTCATAGACTTTAATTTCCATGGAATCTATATCTGATGTTATATTTTTTCTCTCCATTGACTTTAATTACAAGGTGTTTCTTTCCATTTCTTCCTGGGTTTCATTACGATCATGTGTAGGTGTACAACAACTTACTATGCAACTAATCAGCAAAGAAGCACAAATGCTCTTTATGATTAAAGGGTTAGTGACATGTTAACTGTGGCAGTTGTCTAGTTGCAGCAATACAGAAAACACCAGCTCTATTATTTTTTCTTCTATTTCAATAAAACCTCTCTTTGGAAGGAGAGGACATTGTGAAAGAGCAATATGGCATAAAAAGGGGAAACTAAGGATAACTGTGATGGTTAATAACAGAGAGGTCCAAGTAGCTGGTGGATGTGAGCAGATGGAAGAGAGTAGTTCATGCAATGAAATGCTGCCTAGGGCTGTATCTAGGAGGCAAGTTGGAATAAATGCCCTCTGGAGTAGCACTGAACTATTAATAAGATTGAGAAATCCTCTTGTTGTGATTGGCAGTAATTATGAACCTAAAAAGAATAAATCCAAGATGAGATTGGTTTCTGTATGTCTCAAGTTAACTGTGAGCTTAGTGCCAGTGAAAATCTTGAACTAAAAGGAAAAATATCAAAGGTTTTCCTTAAAAAAAAAAGAGAGAGAGAGAGAGAATGGAAAAGGGAAAAGAGTTTACTCATATAGGTGAAGAATGCATTCTCCAAGGAGTTGTGTTTCTGTTAGACTGATCTGACCTCTTGCCCCTCAGAAAAAAATAATGTATCATGGGGATTAGTAATTGCTAAATAAGTTGGAGAAAGTTTCTAATCCTGAAATGTTTTTGTAGACAATGAGTACTATGGAGTGTGTATGTTTTATTAAGAACTGAGACATGTCTAGCTCAGATATTTGAGCCAAGAACACAAACAAAAACACCCTGCATTCCCAGGGCACGGTGACTAATACTTCCAGTGAGATCTCAGCATTCCCTTTATAGATCAGGTGTTAATGTACCCTGACATTCCAACTAGCAGCACTGAAAATTAATATCAATATGGTGGGCTAAATAAAGTATAACTCTAGAGCTGCAAATACTTTTGGGATAAAGGACAAGGATTTTAAAGCTTTTCTGCTCATGTTGAGTCAAAATCTTTGATGCTAAAAATAAGAGCTTAAAAGCCTTCCTGAGATTGCAGATTGTTTGTGCCTGTGTAGATACGCTCCAGTGAAATAGATCGCTGTGGTACAGTAGATGACTTACAAAAATTAAGCCATCAAACTAGATGGTGGACAGCAAGATTTATTCCCACCTCTCTAATTCACAGGACTTCATCTGCAGTGTGTTCTTCTNCTCATTTCTAGGAATGACATGTAATACACTCCAGATTCACTACATGAAAGTGAAACATTTTTCTGTGTATGTTGACGTAGCATGATTTAACTGAGATTTAATAATTTAGAATGTGTGTTTGTGCTTTNTTTCCCCAAACTTTCTGATATCCAAGAGCCTATAGAATGTGTAGTTGCTCTTCATTTGGAGAGCTGTTGTACATTTCAAGGTCAGATATAATGGAATATTATTTGATGGTAAAAATTGGCTTAGATGCTTTAATTGTATAGCAGCTAAATCCTGGGTCAGGTGTCTAAATAGAATTGTTTGAAAACTCTAAAGAAAAGGTTTCATAGACTTTAATTTCCATGGAATCTATATCTGATGTTATATTTTTTCTCTCCATTGACTTTAATTACAAGGTGTTTCTTTCCATTTCTTCCTGGGTTTCATTACGATCATGTGTAGGTGTACAACAACTTACTATGCAACTAATCAGCAAAGAAGCACAAATGCTCTTTATGATTAAAGGGTTAGTGACATGTTAACTGTGGCAGTTGTCTAGTTGCAGCAATACAGAAAACACCAGCTCTATTATTTTTTCTTCTATTTCAATAAAACCTCTCTTTGGAAGGAGAGGACATTGTGAAAGAGCAATATGGCATAAAAAGGGGAAACTAAGGATAACTGTGATGGTTAATAACAGAGAGGTCCAAGTAGCTGGTGGATGTGAGCAGATGGAAGAGAGTAGTTCATGCAATGAAATGCTGCCTAGGGCTGTATCTAGGAGGCAAGTTGGAATAAATGCCCTCTGGAGTAGCACTGAACTATTAATAAGATTGAGAAATCCTCTTGTTGTGATTGGCAGTAATTATGAACCTAAAAAGAATAAATCCAAGATGAGATTGGTTTCTGTATGTCTCAAGTTAACTGTGAGCTTAGTGCCAGTGAAAATCTTGAACTAAAAGGAAAAATATCAAAGGTTTTCCTTAAAAAAAAAAGAGAGAGAGAGAGAGAATGGAAAAGGGAAAAGAGTTTACTCATATAGGTGAAGAATGCATTCTCCAAGGAGTTGTGTTTCTGTTAGACTGATCTGACCTCTTGCCCCTCAGAAAAAAATAATGTATCATGGGGATTAGTAATTGCTAAATAAGTTGGAGAAAGTTTCTAATCCTGAAATGTTTTTGTAGACAATGAGTACTATGGAGTGTGTATGTTTTATTAAGAACTGAGACATGTCTAGCTCAGATATTTGAGCCAAGAACACAAACAAAAACACCCTGCATTCCCAGGGCACGGTGACTAATACTTCCAGTGAGATCTCAGCATTCCCTTTATAGATCAGGTGTTAATGTACCCTGACATTCCAACTAGCAGCACTGAAAATTAATATCAATATGGTGGGCTAAATAAAGTATAACTCTAGAGCTGCAAATACTTTTGGGATAAAGGACAAGGATTTTAAAGCTTTTCTGCTCATGTTGAGTCAAAATCTTTGATGCTAAAAATAAGAGCTTAAAAGCCTTCCTGAGATTGCAGATTGTTTGTGCCTGTGTAGATACGCTCCAGTGAAATAGATCGCTGTGGTACAGTAGATGACTTACAAAAATTAAGCCATCAAACTAGATGGTGGACAGCAAGATTTATTCCCACCTCTCTAATTCACAGGACTTCATCTGCAGTGTGTTCTTCTGCAATGTCTCTCTTAAACATCAGTGCTATTCCATTCTCCAAGTTTCTTCCTGAAGAGTAGTTGAGGGCAGCATCTCTAAACAGGTTGAATATCATTACTTTTCATTTGGAAGCTATTCTGAAATTTTAGTTTATTGCAGTAGTATAGAGACTCCCCCTCTTATTTTTTTCTTCTATCTGTTTCACCCTCACTATTTCCCTTGACATCTTCATATGTATGTAAATGACATGCTCAGACTAGAACATAATATTTCCCATGAAGCTATGGGGGAGCTCTATAGTGAGGTTTTCTGTTTTCATTCGTGGAGAATAGATCCTATATAAATTCCCAAATAAAATTCTTTTTGGAATCAAATTCTCTCCCTCTACCTTGAATATTACAATCTCTAACCACTTGTTTTCTCTTGCTTTCAGGTTTCCTCATCTGTTGAAGATACCTGCATCTTCTCCAGATGTTGGCTGTGTTCAGTGAATGTTCATATGTTTCAATACTTTTCTCTTCATGTGTAACTACTTTAAGTGCCCCTTGTTTATTTTATTCTTCTGTTCATCTCCTTCCTAATTATGTTTTCAAGGCAAGTGTAATATTACTCTGAATCAGTATCACTCTACATTTAGTCATGTTGTTGCCTGCTACTTTCCTTAAGTTTCTCTGAAGTTATTCACATAAAAGCTTAGCTGCAAGTGGATCAGCGATCCGTTTGTTATTCCTATATTTTCTTTTAATTCTTCTAACTTGATGTTTCTAATCATATTCTTCATAAATCCGTGCAGGTGGTGCCATTCCAAGCCCGATATCTCTTAGATGGCTACTGTTATATTGCATATCTACTGTAAGATTATGTAAATCATGTTTCCCTTGATCAGACTTTTAGGAAACTGGGATTTATGACTTTTGTAAATATAAAAGTTCTCGGAAATGTTTGCTGGTTTTATATACAAGTAGTTTAGTTGTAAGTAGTTGGTTTGGATGTTTTATTTTGATTACAGCCTGTGGAGGTGCATCCTCATCTCTAGGCCATGCTTGTTAGCCCTTGGCCTTGATGAACAGGACCTGAGCTAAGCTCCTCTTGAGCTTATTTGAAACACTGTCTGTTCCCAGGAGTAAATGCTGTCTCATGAGTTCCCACTTTTTAAACAAGCAGCTTTGGAAACATTTTTTTTTCCTAAATAACTACCCAAGTGGAATAATATTTTTGTTATCAAACTTTCAAAGAAAGTGATACTCAGAGCTACCGACCTGTCAGCCTCACCTCTGTGTCTGGGAAGATCATGAAACAGATCCTCCTAGGAATTCTGGTAAGGCACTTGGAGGACAGGGAGGTGATTTGAGACAGCCAGCAAGGCTCCAGTATCAGTCCAGGCTGAGGAATGAAGAGATCAAGAGCAGCCCTGCAAAGACATACTTGGGGGTCCTGGTGGATGAGAGACTAGACATGAGCCAGGAATGTGCACTCACAGTCCAGAAAGCCACCTGTGTCCTGTGCTGCATCCAAAGCAGGGTGGGCAGCAGGACAAGGAAAGGGATTCTGCCCCTCTGCTCTGCTCTGGTGAGACCCCACCTGCAGTGCTGCATCCAACTCTGGGCTCCTTAGCACAGGAAGGATATGGACCTGTTGGAGCAGGTCCAGAGAAGGCCACCGAGGTGATTAGAGGGATGGAGCAAGTCTGGTATCAGAAAAGGCTGAGAGAATTTTGTTTGTTAAGCCTGGAAAAGAGAAGGCTTTGTGGTGACCTATTTGGGACCATCCAGTACCTGAAGGGAACTTACAGGAAAAATGAAGCAAGACTTTTTACAAGGGAGTATAGTGACAGAACAAGGGGAATGGGTTCAAATTGGAAGCGAGTAGGTTTAGATTAGATATTAGGAAAATATTACTTACTATGAGGGTGGTGAGGCACTGGAACAGGTTACCCAGGTGAGTTGTGGCTGCCCCATCTCTGCAAGTGTTCAAGGCCAGGTTGGGTGGGGCTCTGAGCAATCTGGTCTAGTGAAAATGTCCCTGCCCATGCCATGGAGCTTGGAACAAGATGATCTTCAAGATCCCCTTCCAACCCAAATTGCTCTATGACTCTTAAGCACTAAGATTTGTAAGGTAGGCCTGTGAGATACTGTTGTGCTAAAGTAAATTCTACGTGAATCCTTTGTTAAGTTATTTAACTTAAACTATCAATTAAGTGCTATGAAGTTTAAGTGCTGTTAAACCTTTAGGCCTAAACTCTTGATCAAGTCCAGGGCTCAGTTTAGCAAGGGGATGTACTCTGAGCTTTGTGACTCAATGGGAGGATCTTTCTTGTTCCTTTTTATCTTTACTTTTCCCTACCCTTATCCTTTTCTCACTGACTGCTCTCCCCTCACCCCCAAAAGAAAATTTTGGGGTTTATCCTGATTTTAGATTGATTTTAGATTTTAGTTTGATTTCTCTGAGTGCTCTAACCATTTATAAATAGTAGAGTGAACCTTGTCAACAACTTTGCCATGTTTTTGCTTATATGTTAAACCTGCTTTTGCCGATACCTTTGCCTGTGATTTTTTTAAGCTACCTTAAAACACCCGTGACACAGCCCATGTCTGGATGTCTTTGGAGGTGTCTTTTTTAACAACACTTTTTGACTACAGAACCCTAATCATTTTAGGCAAAGTGTCCAGGGAGGTTTTAAGAAACTTCATATGTAAACGACTGTATATTTGTTCTGTATATTATAAACATCCCCTGCTTTGTCAGGTTTCATGATTTCCATAAAACACTAATAATGCCAAAAATAATGAAAAATATTTCAATTATATTTCCTCCTTTAAACATATTAAATATGAAGTTACCTGTGGGCAGTAAGGCTTTAGTCTAGCAAATGAATGCAGAAATTGAAAGAAAAGGTATGAATAGTTATAACACAAGTATTTTTAGTCTCTTTAAGCTGGTATATAAATTGCAGATGTTCTCAGGTTCATGCTCATTGTCAATCATGTAGATCACCAAACAGGAAGAAGCACAGATGTCAGACTGAGTGTGCATAACAAAATCACAGTTAGTGCTGTTGGGTTTTTAGTTTTTGCAGAATAAACTGGTCATATATACATCCTGACAAGTATTTGGAACATATCCCATTTGTGGTAGTGAAAGTGCTGAAAAAGGACTAGATTTCAAACCTCTTTGGTTTAATGCGATTTAGAAAACCCCCATTGATGCAGCTGGTGCCTCAGTAGATTTTTGATCAGTTTGCATTTGCTATTTCTAAACATTTCTTCTGTCAGCTGAGGGTGAGTGGTTTCATCATCACTAATGTGCTTCTCTTGTTGCAAAGGCTGAATGGAGGAGAGATGTAAAGGAGAGATGTAAAGCCACTTCTGTCAATGTCTGAAGCCAACAGTATCCGCCCTGTTTACCAGTCAGCTGTGGGATCTGTGGTAGTGATGGACTGTAGAACCCTACTTTTGCACATGAAGAACTTGTTTACAAAGTTGCAAGCAATTGTCATTGTTTTCAAACAACTTTATCTTGAGGATTAATCATAGGAAATTTGCATTTTCAGAATGGGGAAGTATAATAATGTTTGTTGAGTGTCTGAATGTTTCTCAGCAGCTTCTAATGCCTTCAATAGAGCTGCTCCAGACTCCTGACACGGTCAGTGCATATCATTGTCCACTTTGTGCAGAGCAGCAGAAACGAGAACTGGTGGTGGTCGGTGAGGAGTAGAATTTGGCAACTCTTTTTGATTTCTCATCTGCCTGGATTTGAAGATGTAAGTACATAGGTTATGAGGAAAAGGTTAATGTAGCTGACAAATTTCAATTATAGTGGAGCACTTTTACACTTAAATTATAGCAATTGACGAGGTTATTAATGTGGGAAAACGATAGCATTTTATTTGATGTCAAGAGCGCTGTGACAATTTATATTTGCTGCTTATATTGCCTTTCTGAATGTTCCTCCTTAACACACCCACAAAATAGACAGAATTGGTCACTCACTTCCATTTGCACTTCACTTATGATTAGAGTCTGTTATCATGGAACAACTGAAATAGTTCCTTTTGTGTATAGCCTGCAGTATATGGTAGTTAACAGATTTGTCTTTATTTTTCACTCCTCTCAACCACTGAGGTTTTGCTCATCAACTCTCTCTTTTTCTTTTTTCCCCCTCTTTTTAAATTCATGATGCATTCTGTTTCTTCTGTGTTTTTTTTTTTATGAACTAAATAAAAGTTGTTAGAAGAACTGCAGAATAAATACAAAAGGAAGTGTATGTATATATTTTGGTGCACACTCTCCTTAAAGTGTACTGTTTGAAAGAAAAGGGCCCTCTCCCTGTTTTCCCTCCTTATGTACTGTCATATGTCCTCTCAACAAGGAATTCCAGCAAATGTATCTTTTTGGCATATACTGCATTTGCAGCAACAAACCAGGAGAGAAACAAAGAATGACTCATCAACCAATTAGTGGCTGAAATGCCCCAAGGGTATAACGTGGGCCAGGTACCTGCTCAGGAAGCTTCACAGGTAGTCTTGTAAAAGAGTTGCTATCAGTGCAGACACAAGCCTCCATTTATTATGGGAGATCTTGACTTTTTTTCTTCTTGAAGTATTATCTTCCTTAACTTGCACCCAGTTAGAGCAGAGTGTTTGAGCTTTTATTTTTTTTTCCAACAGGTATTAAAAATAAGTCTGGTAAACCTGGTTGTGATTTCAGTGCCAGCAGCATGAATCAGTTTGTTGCCAGTTAAATGTGATAGACCTCATTCTTCTCTCACTTTTGTCAATTTTAGGCAAGCAAAGCCTGTTTGCCCCATTTTGCTCTCTTACATGGAGATAAGTTTAAAAGAACTGTACTGAAGAAAATCAGGTTGTTAACAAAGGTTGAGAAAAGCTTAAGGTTTCCTCACATATGTGCACATATACTGTAAAGTTACCTCTTTGTTTATAAATAGATGATAGAAGGAGAGGCTGCTGGGATATTTCAACCAAATGTGTTGTATTCTGACTGACCAAACCCCACCCCTGCACTGGGAAATTGTCTTAATTTTAAAGCGAGGTAGGAAAAAACCCATAGTCTCTTATTAAAAAAAGCATTACTTGTAGTGAAGAGAATTTGATAAGTTTGTGGATGTTTCATTATACACCTAATTCTAGAAAATCAAAGTGTAGCAACTTTCCTTGTGGATTTGTCTCCTTACATCTTTGTTTCTTACAAAATATCTATTAAAGGGACAGTCTGGCACAAATACATAAAATAGTTTTAAATATGCCATACACAGCTGAACTTTTACATATTTCTTTCCTCGTAACTTTTTGTTTCAAGGTGCTGACTTGAATTCTTATCTCTGGAGCCAGGCTATCTGTGAGCACCTTGGACTTTCTGAGAGAGGTTTCTATGTCTATATTTGTTTATATACTCACATTTTGCAAAGCTGTGTTAGGTCCTCATGTCGCACTATAAAAAGTCTCTTTCAATACTCCTAACCTGAATGTCCTCTAACAATCTCAGTGCTCACTGCTCTGTCCTATGGAAAGGGGAAAACATTAAAATGCTCATGTGTAAAGCTTCAATGCTCTTATTTTTATTCTTGAAGGAATTCACATAATAGCAAAGTCATGTACTGTCAGAGTTCACCAGCGTGTATAAAGCCATATTTGTGTTGTCATTGCTGTAGCCTGTGCAATGGAATTACTGCTTGGGTTACTTCAGGACTTGCATTACCCTGGTTTTCTATGGTCATTATCTATCTTTTTTCCAACAAAGATCAGCTGATCCAGTGTATTTTTTGTGGGATGCTTTTCAGGGAGGAGTAGCAGATTTCAACAATTTAAGGTTGCTTTTTTTGGTTACAGTTCTGTCTCTTTTTTGGTTTTCTTTTTTTTTTTTTGAGTAGCAGTAATTTACAACAAGGAACTCATAACAGTGGAGAGAATTCTGGGTCTGTTTATGAGGGAAAACAAGGTGTTCACTTTGAGAAGAGAATGACTGAGTGGTGAATGTGATTGAATCAGGAATTTTGGGGGTATCTATTTGAAGAATGGGATTATCTCAAAGAAAAGGAAAAAGGATTTTGAGAATGTGCAATAAGATACTTAAAACCAAAAAAGTGTGTTTATTTAGCCAGAATAATACTCCAGAGTAGTAGTCGCTGGACTGCAATGTCACAATAATGTTTCCTTTCATGGATGTCTTGAAATGTCTTCTACTTTTTTTTCTTCTTTTCTTTTCCTTTTTTTTTTTTTTTTTTTTTTTTTATTTGGTTTTTTTTTCTNTTTTTTTAATACTAGAGTGATTGTTCAGCCAAATCAGCAATTTAATTGAGTTCAAAGTTCCTAGGTTTTTGTGGATGAAACTTTATCTACAAAGTCAAAAATTTCTCTACAAGTTTAAGTTACAAAACAAATTATGCTAAGAAATTTAGGAATTCCTCAGTAAGCATGGAATAGTGATCATAATCCTCAAATTTGATGGGGTTTGGTTTTTTTTTGTTGATTTTTTCCAGTTGTCAAAGAGGATTTGTTATTTTCTTCTTTATCATTTGTGAGAAAATGCTTTCCATTCCATCATAGTCCAAGGAAATTGTTACTGTTTTTAGCAATGGGCAACAATAGAAAAGACAGGAAGAATTCGGTTTTTCGTTTGGTGACATAAGAAGGCAGTTGACTAAGCAGATCCCTCCTTATACTAAAATATGCAATCTCCAATGGGGCACAGAGATGATCTGAGGCTGCTGCCAATGCTGTTTGCCTTCCACTCAGAGCACAAACCCTGATGAGTCTGATGATTATGATGATAATGTACATAATCAGATTTACATAAATGATTGGTTTTGTGGGTCTTACCCATACAAACAGAACTCAAAACCATGCAGTGTGCATCCTACCCAAACTAGAGATCTGCTGCTCCTCTGCCAACATGCCTCAGTTCCCCAAGGTTTAATGGAATCATGGAGACAAGGACCTCTGGTGAGAAAGGGTCTCATCTGTTTGAATTGCTTATGGTGTATAATAACAGAATAATACCAACAAAGCAATCGATTTAAACAAAGGAAAACAGAGTGAAATCAAAGCCTATTCCTCTTTTTCCAAACCATTTAGCTGCACATAAATATCTTGACCAGATTATTCAGTATTTCTAGATTTTTTTAATTCTTGACAGTGGTCTGTACTTGGTGCCAGGTAATAGATCTGGTTTACATTGCATTTTTTTTCTTATACTAGCTCTCGCTGCCAAAATACTCCCGTTCTTTCCCCCAGCCTTGCAGACACTGATTTGTTTCTTCTTAATAGGGACAAGTTTGTGTCATGATGCATTATCCAGGTTTCATTCATTTTTTGGTACATTGTCATAATTTTTGTCTACTTTCATAATAATATGGTCTGCACCTTGAAAACCTGCTTGCATCTGTAAATTTATATCAATCTAAAGCAGTGTCCCAAGGAATTGTAATATGATGTGCTTGATATTCTGTCCACTACACTGTCTCATGGGAGAGGAGACTGTGTGGAGCATCTTGGTGTACTGGGCAAAAATCAGGTTCCACAGCTTTGCAATGTGAAAGCCTTGGGGATGAACACACTGTGGGGCTGTCCCAAAGAAACATCACCATAACTGCTTAGCTTGAATTCTGAATTCCTTGGCAGTCCCTGACATTGCCCGAACCACTAAGTTAGTGCCTCCAAAATTATCTGTGGACGTTAACACAGCTGACATTGAATGTAAGTAAAATTAAAATGTATACCATGTGAAAAATTTGCAAGTATGTACAGTAACTGATATAAGGGCCTTATACTTGAATGAAAAGTACAGCTTGGTATATTATAGATGCCACTTGTCCTATTTATAACATTCAGAGCATGTCTATACTCAGATTTCCCACTTAAACTATGTTGTCTGTTCGCAGAGAGCTTATCTACTTTAACTGTTAACATCTTAAAGACTTTACTCTTCTGAGAGCATCCCAGAAACACAAACTCCATGAAGCAATTGCAAAACTCCAGCTTTTCCTTCCCCAAACCATAGCCTCGCTTTTACACTAAGGGGAATAACCTCTCCAGCGCTTTCTCTGGATGTGTCGCAGTGCCATCTAGTGAGTCTTGCCCTGACAGTGAACAAAAATTGAGCAGATTTAGTTCATTTGCCGTTCAGTCCATTCACTATTCCTCTCTTCACAACTCCTCTGTTTGCAAACTTCACTACTCTGTGTTTCTTGTATTCTCCAGTACTCTCTTTTTAAAAAATACATGTCCATGAGCATTATTTGTCCATCAGCATTGCATGTGCTTTTTAGAGTTTTAGTATGAGATGGGGATTTGTGCTGTTTTAAAGCTGGTTTTGACTCTTTGAAGCAGAGTATGTTGGGTTTTCCTTATCTTAAACAGATTTGCTTTTATATTTATTTTTGAAGTGCAGGGAGATGTAGTTTTGTCAATAGGTGCTGTTTCTCCAAAAGCTAAGCTGATGTAGGTTTTAAACAAGAATCTTTTTTTGAAGCTTATTTCTTCTCTCATTCAAACTGGAAAAAACCAAAATTACTCAATAAGAGGACTGATGGTTTGAAATGTCATAAATCCATACACCACATAAAAAGAAAACACTAAAGAAGAAAGTAGGATCAATACATAGAAACATATAATCACCAGCAGGTTTATCACAGAGCAGAAGAGCTGTCATAAATAAGATGTTCCACATATGTGTTGCATTCTCCTCAAAAATGTGGCTTTCATTAGACAAAAAGGTAGAAAAAGGACTTGCAGGATCCAGCGCTTCATGTTACTCAACAAGAAAAAAAAAAATTGAAAGTTTTGCTGTGATACCATGAACAACTTAAAAGTTATTCTGATGTTTTCGGTTTACCTCAGCATATATTGGATACTTTCTGAAATCAGAGGGTTAAAGATAAGATCAGTACTAACCATAAGTGTTGATGCTAAATTTTCTCACTAGATAGGTGGAAAAAATACTGGGAAATATCAGATATTTTATGTTTCTTCATGGCAAATGCTAAAGTAAACAGACACTTCCTTTTTTATTGTTTTTTTAATGCAAGTGGCTAAAATAACTGGAACACATGCACTATTCTTGAGATTGCCTCTTAAAAAGAAGCTTGAAACAACAATTTAAAGATGTTATTGTGCAGTGACTCTTTGCTAGTGAGGGACATAATCTGAGAGTTATAAATGTCCCATTCATACAGCTATCCTGTAATTGAACTTTGAATTAACCAATGGTATTTTATATTATTTGAATGCACTGATAGCTATTCAACAGTTTATGTGGCAAATTTCAAAACAAAGACACCTTTTTCTAACAATTAAACCCAGTCAAGTGCTATTTAAGAGCCATGTGTGAATTGGAGGTGCCTCATTCCCATGTTACACAAGTAAGACTATGGCCCTTTGAAGTTTTCAAATATCTGTCTTGCTTTTCAATGGTGTAATTTCATTGATTTTTTTCCCTCCTCTGCTTTGGAGAGTATGTAATTGTGATTTAACGTTTTACTACAGTATAGAGCCAACTGTTTTATATGGCTGATTGTGCAATTTCACTGACATGGATTTCTTAGAGTCTTCTCATTTAAAAGTTGGAACCAATCCTTGGAGAAAACCTTTGATAAAATAGCATAGACATACTGTTGCTCCTCTAATCTTCAACTTGACTTAGAGCTAAGTTAAGAGGACTTATTTCAAAAAGCATGGGACGAAGATTGCTCTTATGCTTAGCTCCAGGTTTTCCTTTCCTGTGTTTAAGTACAAGAGAACCACATCTTAGATTGCTTTTTATTCCACATTGCTGATGTCTACAGAACCTGTGGAAAAGGCTATAGTAAAAAGGACCTTCACCAAGTCCTGGACCTATCCACACAGCTTTCACCTCTTAATGGTTATTGACTGCTCTGTTTTACTAGCTCTGCCTCTTTTAGGTGTGATTTTCAGATTAGCCTTAGGATTTGATGGAGTGTAATCGTATTTTCTTGGCAGATGCTCTATAGTGTAATAGAAGCTGGGTGGTTCACATGCAGTGAGCTGAGGGCTGCATTGCCTGAGTGAACCTGTCAAAGAAATGTCTCCTGTATCCCAAATTCTACCCTGAAGAACAAGTGAGTGTTTTCCATCATCTACTGTAGTCTTACCAGAGCACATATTTGAGGACTGAAACACCCCTTAATTTTACAGGGATAACCTGTCTGTTCTCCAGGGCTATCTGAATATAATTCCAGTGCTATGAATATTTTTTCTGTGTCAGCTGTGCCTTGCCAGACAGACTAGCCCTTGTCCTCACTTAAACATTAAAGGAATTTTTTTTATCAAGGCATTTTTAGTAACAAAGACACTTATCCCATTGTGATGCAAACAGTACCTGTGTTGTCACTCTTTTGTTAAAAACAAAAATAAAACTCATTTCTATAGCTTCATAAATTTATTATAAAATGGCCCTAAAACAACAGTACCATTCAAGACTGACAACTAGTAGAGAAGTTCAATCCTCAGAACTATTGTCATGTTTTTGTTTCCTTTTTAATTTTTTTCTCCACTTAATTTTTGTTCCTCTACTGGCAAAAATTGGGCTGGAAACCTTCAATGACAATTATGTCAGGATTATCCCCCCATCAATGGAAGTCAGAAAGTGCCTGTCAGCCCACAAGAGCTGTGCTTTAGAAAATAGTGATATCACCAGCACTTTATTTACATTCTCTCCCTACACTGGGAAGCCTGAGTTCTGTTGATGACTGATGTGAATTTTAAAGACGACTTCAGGTTTCTCTAGCAAGTTGAGGCTCAGTGCATATGTAAACATCCTGAAGGGAACAAAATTATGTTGGACTTCATTTCCTGTGAATGAATTGTATGGTCTAGTACTTAATCACTTCCACGACTCCAGGAATTAAATCCCTTAAGGCTGTAGGAATATTTCTCCCTTGATTCAAGGTGCTGGTGGATAATTTGATGAAAACACGTTAAGCTATATCATAGATACATCTGAAAGATACTCTATGTAACCTGTTTAGTTCATTTAATAGCCTGAGTTTCTATCATATATTAGTTTATGCAATTTTTGCACAGACAAGCAAAGAGATAGTTTTATGTATTTTCTGATATTGGACATTGCATGTGTCCTATGCTGTTGAATTAAAATTAATTTATTTCCTATCCTTAGTCACTTTTTATTATGAACTCTGCTCCTTTTGTGCCTGAGTGCTGGAAGGTAATGTAATAATTACTCTAACTGTTCTTTCAGAAGTTCTCAAGTGCTTAGATTTCAAAAGCAAAGGTTGTCATTGTTGAACCTGTATACATGGAACTGAAAACAGTGATCATTGAATAGTTCGTCACTGTATTAATCTTTAACTTGCCACTCTTTGAAGTCAAAAACAAAGAAGAAAAATGTTGAGCTCTTTTGAGATAATAAGATCTTTGGGACATTTTCATTCTTAATTTAAAAGAATGGACAAATAGGAACAAAATTAGATAAATGTCCATGTTGAGAGGCAAAACTGAACACGAATTTTTATTAAAACCAAAACCCACGTTGAGCTGGACTCTGAAAGAGAGCACGTCAGAGTCAGATGCTGTCTTTGGTGGTTTGAATGCCCCATATATGTTATTAGATTCAAGGAAATTTGTATTTGAACTTACACTCTAGCTTTGGATTGCTTCACAACCACGTTAATTTGGAGTCATCTTATGTCTGTGCATTTTTTAATGTTAAGTAGTAGGTCAGGTTTTTGTTATCTGTTTTTGTTATTCCCTTCAATGACATTTCCTAGATTTAATTTGGAATAAGTAATAGGAAATTTAGGATGTGAATCATTCATTTACTCTTTTTGATATTAATTCTATATGCTTACAGCTGCTGTTCATACTGAAGTTCTTGAAGGTGTAAACTCCATTTATAAGCATAAGGTGCATTCATGTAACTTCTGCTTTTATTTTTATTACTTCTATGATGTTTTATTTCTCTCTATTCCAGAAAAAGAACAGTTTACTGTTTGCTCTCTGGTTCTGCTTTCCCATTTGCAAAGGCAAAAGTGTTGCAGGCTTTGAGGAATCATTTGTAGGATTCCTGCAGCATAACATTATGAACAAAAGTTACCTTTGTAACTTCAGAGTTTGAATTTAAATCTGTTCAGGAAAGACTATGTCTAGAACTCTTTAAATATCTCAAATTAATTTTCTGATTATGAAAGGTCATACTTTTTGTCCTTGCTAGCCTTTCAAAATTTTATTTTCCCTGTGTGATGTTGCTTTAAGAGACTTGCACTCTGTGTGTGTGTGAGAGAGAATCAGATTGTCAGTGTTTTCCTATTACAAGGTACTTGAAGTTAGTTTTACAAGGCTCTATTTAAATTGTTAAAGCTTTTTTTGTTTGCTCCATATGATTGTGGGAAAGCATATTTAAATATTAACAAGGCAAACACACAATGATAAGGGGAAAATTTGTGACCATGAATGATCAGAATTGCTTTTAGTCAGAAAAATGTCTGTATTATGTAGCTAAGAATGGTTGAGAACCAAAGTCTTCCTCAAAATAGGTCTGAGTTTAACAGTCAACACAACATTTACAGTAGACTATAGGTTATGGAAGTACAGAAGCAAATATAAGACATACTTCTGTATGTATATTCATATAATATATATATACATGTAGCAGTTTTAATATACTCAAATGACCAAGAAACAGACAGACTACTATATACAATTGACAGGTTGACCTTTCTCCTTTCTTGACCTCAGTTTCCATCCTACTGAACTTGTATTTCAAGGCAGTATTAAGCTATCAATACTATTGCAGTTGTGCATGAGATAAATTAACAAACTATTGCACAAAAGGAAGTTCTGTGTGTAGGGGAGTTTTCAGTGAAGTGTTATGGTTTAGCATAAAAACACAACCATGCCAAGAGCACTGTTGTAATGGGTTGCATCATTGATTTTTATATCTCTTCCATCTGAGGTGTTTGCTGAATGCCTGTTTTGCCTCTGATTTAGAAGGCTGAAACCAAAGGACTCTGGCCCATACCTGGCAACTGAAATAGGGCAGGGTCCCTTTGTTTCCCTTGGCACTCCAGGATGCCCATGAAGAAACTGAAACCCTCCAAATCCTGAGATGGCTGTGGACATCTATGGAAATGAAAATCACTCTTGTATCATTCAATATTTTCTGGGCTGTGAAGCTTTTACAGTTCTGTGAAGGAGCTAATCCAACTCCAGCACTGCTCCAGGGCTCCCTGAGGCTAGATCAGCTGGTGGGGAGGAAGTTTTGGGTGTGTATGTCTGGAATCTCCTCAGCTGTGAGAGCATCTCTGTGGTAGGGATATATGTCTTGCACCATAGCCTTGCCTTTCTCTGTTGGCATTTGCTTCACAGAATAGACAAAACGCAGCAGCTTTTGGACATCTGGAAACTCCAGGCTGAGAAATGGTCAGCTGAGCATGCTTGTGTTTGCCTTGATATCTATAAAGATGCTTGATGAGTGGTGCAAGTGGTCTGTGCATGGAAGGGAACCACTCAATGATTCAACTTAGTTAAAGGTTTTAATATTGAAGATGAGTAAGGAAATTTGGTAAAACAACTTTTCACCCACATCTTTTAACAGATTTAAAAAAATAGATGTCTTATTTTGTTCTTGAAAGGAGGTAGAGAAATCTGTCTCTCTGGCCCTCTCCTCTCCTTTCACTATTTAATTTATTATTATTATAGTAATTTTTGTTGTTAATATTAGTAGTAGTAGTATTTTGTTTTAATACTTCTATATTTAGGTCACATGTCCATGCTCAGTTGTCTTTATCAAAATAAAGAAATAATCTTTTCTATTAATACATTTATATATGTATATGTTTATCCTTTTTAAATAAATAAAAGCAAAATAAAATTCTGAAGTGCTAAATAAATGAATTCCAAATAATGTGTCTCCCTTCTGAAAGAAATAACAATTTTCAAATCTCCCTGGAAACATTTTTTTTTTTTTTTGTGATTTCCAATAATATGCATTTGCTTTTCATCCTTCAATTACAGATTGATAATTAGGGTTGTTATCTATTGTATTATAGAATACATATATTATATATATGTATTATATAATATTATATTAGATGAATAAATAGGGTTATTAGGGTTTGCCAGTTACCTCTATCATCTTCACGTTGGTTCCTTTCTAGCAGGAATCGAAGGTAGTCCCTGGGGAGTCTGTGGAATTTCCTGTATTGCATTTGTGCAAGCAGAAGTTGGTGATATTTTTAATATTCTGCTTGCTGCAAGGTAGAAAACGACAACATAAATTTGCATACTTTAGGATGTGACTTTGGGTCTCATTCCAAATGCACCAGAGACAGTACAATAAGATTTTTTGCATGGGATTTTCAATAGTGGGAAAACAGAGAGAATGAGTAGCTGAACACAACTTTGCCCTTGTATACACATCACGTTAAACAGATGGTAAGCTGTCAGTTCTGAGGGGCATGTTTAGTGGAGAGTAACAAAAAGAAATAGGGCAAACTTCTATGATTATTTCCAATTACTTTAGGGTAGTGTTTCATTTTAGTCAAAATAAGAAAGAATCTACATTGTTTCCTTGGTAGCAGTATGGAGTCTGTTGACCTTTGGGTGTATTCTATTAAGATAAACCACTGTTTCACGAATCTATGGATTCCACAGCGGAAAGTTCTCTCCCATGACCATTTTATCAAGGCAGCTGAGCTTCTGTTCACTCTACTGGTAAAATCTAGGGAAACAGGATGCTAAGTAAGTAAGGATCTTGAGCCATTTTAATTTTTTTTTGCACATTAAAATTACTATTGATTCTGAGTCACACTGATGTGACTCATCCTGAAAGTTAGACATGTCCCCAAGATGCTGCTGCATCAGAGGCTCATATTGAAATTAGTATTAGGATTACTTGGTTTTCTGGGGGGAGAATGGGGTAGGATTGGGAGGTGATGGGAGCAGTGTTGGATTTTTTCCTTTTAATGTTAAAACATGGGGAGAGAAGATGTGATAGACCAATATTTACTAGAGAGTATTGTTTTTCTTCAGTTACTTAAATAGTTAAATGACACTTCAGTTCATAAACTAGATGTTCTCTGGTGTTATACTGTGGTTGCTAATGCTCACTTCCTTTTTCCACACTTTAATTGGGTAATCCGTGCTGGGAATAATTATGAATATTTATCTGAAAAATTAGCCCAATATTCATCAGTGGTCAAAAAGGAAATAGAATATTAGTTATTACTAGCTGAGGAATTTAAAGCAAATCAAGAACTTAATTTGTGCTCCTGGATCAATCTATTTGTAAAGTTGTGCCATTTTTTAAATGAAAAGTTTGAATACTTCATGCAATTTTGCTTGATTAATTTAGGAACAAAATCTAGTAAAACTAGAAAGTCCTTGATTGATCAAAAGCTTGGAATAGCTTTCATATGAACTATAATGGGTGACATTTTTGCAGCTTGGAGAAGAGATAGTAGAGAAGATAGAAGGACATGCAAATGTGCAAACTGATATACTGAATAAAATTTTTGGTTTGTAAATAAATTTATAGTTAATGGAATAAATTGATTTTTGCACCATTTACATCTGTAGAACCCATTGTCACAGGATGTTGCAGAGAACAAATATATAAAGGGATTAGGCAGATTTATGGACTACATTTTCTGAAGCAGCTACTCAACCTGATGGTCCAGATACGCCTTCCAGGTTCTGTAAGTCTCTGGATTCTTAAAGCACAACACAGAGGTGATTATTGTGTGTGCACTGCAATCTTCAGTTCCTTCAGGGAAGTACATTGGACTAGTCAGACCGAGACTTAGTAAATTTGTTCATACATTCTGACAAGATGATGATATAATATTCCAAATATTTGGGATTTATAGTATCTGGCAAATGTTAATATACTTCAGAGACTTCTCTACTTGGTTTGAAAAGACTGGAAATAGATGCAGAAAAAAGATATGGTGGGATGTATCTGTTTTAGTGTTATTTTATAAAATAGATAATGTTTCTTTACAGTATTTTTTCTGTTTTGCCTTTTTTTTTAAAGTAAGGTGTTACTCTGAATGTTTGCAATTATTTAGGTAAAATGCTATATCAACACAAAGGGATTAAACAATGTCAGCCTCCCTATTTCCATTCACACTATTCATATTTGTTTTATTAGAGACATCTCTGATTTGTTGATAGCCCTTGAACATTTCATTTCTTAGGGGAAGCAGTTTCAGAGCAAGAAGCCTCCAGAGCCAGCAAGCAGGCGGCGGAAGTGAGGGGGCTGATATTGAGAAAAGCACTGTTGATTGACATGATATATTGGTTTAGAGTATATTAACTTATCTCACACTTTAAAGAGTCAAAATTAACTCAGGAATGTGTTTAGAATCCTTAACACCTCAACAGATGGAAAGCTCCCTTCCTTCCTCCTCCAAAATCACCTGGCAAAGAGCGAGCCAAGGCTGAAAAGGTGTTCTGGAGAATTTTAGTTCATTCTGCAAATTATTTTTTTACACTTCTCAGAATAGTTTGCTGTGTTCCACAAACCAGAGAGCATCTTTATAGCTTTTCTTGTTTCCTCATTAAAAAAAAAAAAAAAAGAATAAAAAAAGATCAGGAGTAGAGTTTATTTTAATTGCAGTGCGTACAGTATGTCATGGTCTAGTGCGTCAAGCACTGCTATTTTGTGTCTGTGCTTCATTCCAACTTTAGACGGACATACATCATAACTGTAAACACCTGCCTGGCGTCATTAAGGGTAGCAAAAATATCCCATTGTGGGAGGATCAGAAGCTGTGTTTTAGGCAGTTTGTGTGTGATCTCTGACAAGAACATACCGTGCTACATCTCTCTCACTGTCTGTATTCTCCTTTGGATGAGAAATACGCAATTCTGGCTCTGTCCTTGGCCCCGCCGTGCACACGAATCCACGCACATGCACAGTATTCCAGCAGCACGGAGAGCAATTGGAAATAACTGTACAATAGGCAGGCTTTTTATAGAGAAAAGAATCTAAATTTAAAACACAAGATTAGCTTAAGGCCTTAGTATGTACAGAGAGTTTAGAGGTCATTTATAATCATTGTGTTGCTGCCATATGTTTAAGAGAGATTAATTAAAGAAAAAAATTAGCTAGGGTAGTTATGCTTTCATTAAAAAAAAAAAAAAAGAAAAAAAAAGATGAGGTTAGTGCTTAAAAAAGGATGGAAGTTTTCACATAGGGATCCAAACATGAGTAACTTGCAAACAGTCCTATCATCTGTCAAACCAACTACCACATCAAATTCATAAATAGCAGTGTGTAAAAAAGAAACTAGGAAAGCCAAATTCCACTTTAAAGCAACAGAGAAATACGAGAATTTTAAATAAAGCTGAGCACTGCTAGTTGATGTTATTAAAACTTTTCTCATGCTTTGGGTTTAATTTTTGTTTTGTATTATTTTCTACAACACTTCCCATCTTATTGCAATTATTTGCAAACAGATAAACTGAGGGAAAGGTCTGACTCCTTTTGGTTTTAGGACAAAGTGATCACATGCTATTTATTGTAATACAGGGACTTAAGTGCTAGTATGACTTATTCTGGCCCATGTTTTTCTCTCCTCAAAGCTCAAAGAAATGTGCCATATTTTCTTTTATTTCCATTTAGACATAGTCCACCGGAAAAGAGCTGTCTACACAGGAATAATCCAAACACTCCTTACTCTTTAATTACCAAACTATTAAGTTACTGGAATACTAAAGTTTAAAAATAAATAAGAAAATTGACCAAACAAATTCAATTTTTATGTTTTTCAGCTGCATGCAGTACTGATGGACACAAATCCAGCTTGCCCTGGAGCTTCTATTTGCAGTTGCTCATCAGCTTTTGTGTGATCTTGGTCACATAAGTCTTTGTTTCCAGCTCACATCTATTCCTACTCAGGACACCGTTCCTGCTGCTCAAAAAGTCATAGCCCCTACTGTTTTCTACAGAACAACACGGAACTTCTGAGCTAAAATGACGTGGATGCTTGTAAGAGGTGTATTGGCATAGCAGATGTGATAATTGGGAGACGCAGACTCTCAGCATCTCTGTCTTCCACTCACTCCTTCCCAGGTGGGCATCAGTGTCTCTCTGAACTCTCATTCACAAAACAGGGAGGACAGTGGTGGGTATTTTCATTTGCCGAATTATGTGGCTCATGTAATCAAATGCCAAATGGTTTTGAAATTTGGTCAATATCTTGAGTTTACTATGAACAGTATGGAAAATAATTTCAGAGACAGTAGTCTCTCTTTTTAGTCTGCTGTATTTCTGTGTTAGCCTGCAGCTCTTGGAATTCTGCCCTTGGTTATATTAACTCTAGCATCACATACAATCTTTTTTGGCAGAAATTTCTTGGTATACAACCAATGAAAAGATAGGTTTGGGTAGGGTGCAGGTTTTTTTGCTATTTTGCTTTGAAGTCTTTCTGTGTATGTGTGCATGTATTTCTGTACAAAAGTTTATATAGGCAGTTATTAATACATAATGAAACAAAATTAAAATCCTTTCACCTGAAGTGTAACACTGGTGATGAACCCTGAAGAAGTAGGACCCATGAGATGCCTTATTTCAGCAACACAAATATTGGGTCATTTGTCTTGTTTCCGTAACACCTGCCATGTCTCCTGTCCAGAAAGCTGACACCTGTCCTTCTGACCGCTATGTTGCTGATATATTCAAACACTGTAGTGGAGGTTGATTTCTTGCAGGTATTTCACGTCTTCTGGAACATGTGAAGTATTCTGATGTGTCTCCATAAAAACAACTTCTAAGCTATCCACTTTTCTCCAAAACTATCCCTTGAATATTAGTGGCTACCATCTCCAAATGCAATCACACTTACAGCTAAACTGAAGGGGCTGCTAAATCTTTGCTGCCTTTGTTTACAGATAAACCAGCAAAGAGTGTGGTACTCCAGCAAAACCTGAGATGTAACGAAGGACCATGCACCCCTTCTTCCACCAAAAAAAAAAAAAAAGGAGGCTTAATTGAAATCTATGACTTGATAATCCTGCCAGTTACATTTACTTTTCATAAATAAAATTCCATGAGAGAGGACAAGGGAATCAGTCTCATGTATGTCTAGGGAAAGAGCACAGACAATGGAGAATATTCAGTGGTAACTGAATCTGCCAGTAATGACTGCTCTAGTGTGTCTATGATGAGGTTATATATTCATGTCTTTAGAGATAGGATACTAGGATATTAATTTTGTAGGTCCAATAGGAAAAGTGATTGTTCTTAAATGGTTATTCCTTGAGAGTATAAAACATGCTAGGCACTCTAAGTCTCAAAAATATGAAAGAAAATATAAAAGAAAAGAAAATATAATATCAGGTCTCAGGGAAAGACTTTTCAAATGGCCCAGTGGTCCATTTGACATAGACAACACTAATAATAGAAGATTTCACTTAGCTGTTTCTTTCAGTGGGTGATAGATAGGGAATTATGTCAGGTGAATTTACACTAAGAAAAACCCCTGTACTTTGAAAAAGAACCTGAAGACCTTCTGAGACCTTTTCAGGTCTATCTGTAAACAAACAAAGCATTTTTTTGGCCATTATATCAAAAGAAGCCCAGAGGCTGATATATAGCAGCAATTTTCAGTATATGCTTAATATTAAATTATTTTGATAGATCTGTGTTGTGGTGTTTGGTTTGAGTCTTTTTTTTTCTTAAAAAGACTGCTTTTGCGGAGAAGGAATTATTTTCTTGCTTTTTCTTACTCTGTTTTACCTTTTTTCTAGTACTGTTTTGTTCTCTATGTCCTAAAGACAGCTGAGATACTATTCGAGGGCCTAAGCCCCCTCAGTTCTTGGAGCTGACAAGAGATGAGAGCACTCACAGTTTTATAGAACCTGGGTTTGCTTATTTTCATGTTCTTTACTCAGCCCCCATTCACTCTATAATGTAAGTCATAATCTTAAAAATATTCTTGTAACACCTTTGGTTCCCACCTGACTCCTTTTTCCAGGCTATCAATTTAAAACAGAAAGATAATAAATTTGGGCTTCAACATCCAGACAGGAAATCTGTAAAATCACAGAAATAGGAAGGCACATCTAGGGGGAATATTCTGTTTTCTACTTATCTAATCCTATTTTTTCCTTGAAGACTGAAAACACTGAAGTAATTTCAAAATATGCTTCCTTTGTTGCCTTTATACACTATTAAGTGCCTTCTGGGGGCGTGAAGACTTGAGAAATGGAGATGTCTGTCATGTTTGATTTGGCTTGTGATTAGTGTTTCGGAGGACTTGGGGAGTTCCAACAGCAAGGAATGAGATTCAGTCCAAATCAAAAGCTAGATTTATTCATTATTTATTTATTTTAAAATACAGATATCTCTGAAAGGCAAAAGAAAGATGAGATGATAATAGGGTGTTAAAAATTCTTCCAATCAACCTATTATATGCAAGTACGTAGTCCAGAAACATCACTTTGAAACTGAGCAGGGCCTGCAAGGAAATCTAGTGGAAGGAGGAATGCTAATAGACTCTTCTATTGGGTCTTACTGAAATGCACATTTCACAAGTTATGTTTCATAATGCTTTAGGACAAAATAAATGCAGAAGAATTAAAAAAAATGAAGTAATTATAGAAGACAACCTAAAGAAGCAGTTAACTCTTCAACTCAGAGGCAGAATTTATAGAAGAATAGAGAATTAGACTTATTTAGTTACCTTGAAAGTAACAAAATTTGGGGACAAGCTGTGCGCCTTCTTTGTATTGAGATTTTTAAATAGAGACTGGATGATGAAAGAGGCTCCACCCAAAACCAGCACACATGTGCTGGTAATCTTCTATTCATGTGAGGTTCATGCTCACTGTTGCAAGATTTTTGTTTCTTTATGATTTAATATCTAAACCTTGTACTAATTCCATGTAAACTGGCTACCTGTAAATCCTGAGATGTTAAATACAACTAATAAAATGTCAGTATTAGTATTCCTTTCTTAAGGCTATTAAAGTCATACAGCAAGTATATTGTTTTCTATTGAATTATTTTGCTTCTTGTACTTCATGTCTTAGTATTTTAACACCAATCCTTTGAGACAATTGATCTAAAGCAAATTGTTTTAATTTTTGTTTTCTTGTTCATATACAGAAGTCAGTGGCATAGAAATCCACTGTAAGAATGTCATATAACTTCTATTGTCTCCTTTTAAAATATAGTAAATTTTTCTCATCATATGCTAGACACACTTTTTATAATTTTGTTGAAGTGCTCTCACAGTCTTTAGAGTCTGAAAACAAGCATTTAAGGTATGAAGGCAACCTTGAGTAAAGAGGTAAGAACAAGTTTGTTCCTATTTCATAATATTTTTTGTTACTAATATCGTCAAGCTTTTAAAAATCTATTTGAATACTCTATGTATAGGAAAAAACCCTCACCAAAATGGAACATTATAATCATAGGTGATTTTTTCAATGCCAAGAGGGAACCTAAAGTAGGGTGGGAGATTTCACAAGAGTTTATTCAGAGGCTGAAGAAAAACCATCTCAAACTCTTAATTGCACTTAGAACAAGGGGATGATTCCATTGTTCTGCCCAGTCTCAGGTAGTTTGCTTTTTTTGGCAAAGGAAAACAATTTACTATTCTCTTGTGCTAATGCAACTGAGAAATGTCCCTTACTTTGGGAAGTGTTTTATATTAGTCATAAGAGTTAGAAAAGTTTTGCCAGTCATTTGTTGAAAGTGGTTTATCTTGGCTTTTGGTTACAGTAAAACATGTTTGACCCATGAGAGCTAAACTGCACCTTTTAAGAGAAAATAAGAAATCAATTTCAAATTGACTCTGAGTTATATCCTGTGGCTTTGGAACTGAAGTGCTGCCTTTGCCCCTGTGAGCTGCCTTGCTGCACTGCAATGGGAACAAGATGAGGAGTGTAGCTTTGGCTGAGCCTTGACTTTTACCAGGACTGGCAACCTTCAGCCTACCCAGTGTATGTAGCCAGTAGCAGGTCATTCAGCAAGGCAGAACTATCATGCAGAGAATAAAAGGTCAACAAACTGTGATATTTTTTCTTTTTAACAAGTAGCCCCTTCTATACAGCAAAGAAAAAGACTGCATTCTAGGAAAAAGTAATTTTTTTCTTAATTCTTTCTTTCTAGTAGGGTTAGATGAGACTTGGGAAATGTTCTGATTTGCACAATGAGGTAAATCCATTCTATACTGATTATTCTGGAGTAGTCAAAATTCAGTGTGTGCTAGTCACCCTCATCTAAGGTAGTTAGATGGAGCTTAATTTTAAGGAAAACTTGAAAAATCTATTATTAGTCATAGTCTTTTAAACCCTGGCTGTAAGCAAATTTGCTTATAGTGGATCATGTGGTCTAAAGCAATTGTTTTGGCAGAAGAGAGGAGGCAGAATACTTTGCAGGGATAAAAGCGAGTTTGTGAAGATAGGAGAGATGAAAATTCAAAAGTCAGTTCAGCTTTTAAAGTCCTGTATTGTGGAAGTGTCTTCCACATGCAAGTCATCAAATAAAGCCTTAGAGTCCAATTACCTCAGTATACTTCTGTCTTCCATATGACTTTTGGGTTTTTTGTGGGGCCTTAAATCTCTCAAAGCCTCAGCTATCTCTTAAGTGAAGGTGTTTATAGATGGCTGTAAAAGCGGGTTAGGCTCTCAAATTAAGTGTCTAGATGGAACAGTTTGGTTCTTGTTAACTGCACAGTTGCTGCTAAGCTGCCAGGCAAACCCCTCCGACAGAGGCTTGAGTTCTTTTGCTCAGCCCACAGACAGGTAATGCTGAGTCTGTAAGACCACGTGGCCTCCTCTGCAGCTCAGTGCCTGAGCCTGGCTGGGATTCCCAGACTAACGATTCTTCTGCCTGTTCCTGTCCCAATCCCATCTGGAAGCAGTGACGGCCCACCCCTGCTGGGTGGCTAGCTGTGTGCTACAGTCACCTGGCATAGCACATTGGAGGTTAAGGGGGCAGTTGGTTTTGTTTGGTTGGGGGGTTTTGTTGTTGTTATTATTATTTTGCTCCGTGAATGCAAATTTTTCCATATTATCAGGAAAGTGTAGGGCGGTCCCATGGTGTTATGGAGAGCACTCTGGACTCTGAATGCCAAGGTCCTGGGTTCGAGTCTCAGTGGGGACCATCCCTGGCAGTTCAATGCCTCCCTGCCATCCCATCCCGTCACATCTCAGATGCTCAGCACGGTCAGCCCCGGTTAGTACCAGGTGCTTTGACAGTCCCAAGGACTTCAGTGTTGCTGTCCAAGCTCGCTCGGCCATGGCAAATGGACCTTGGGACTTAAACGGTGGGGCCAGTTCTGTGCACGCTGTGCCTCACCTAAAGAATCCACTGCGCAGGCTGGAGGGGCACACCCACGTGGGGAGAGCCCTTCCCAAATCTTCGTTCATGAAGTCTGGCCATACAGACATACATACATCAGGAAAGTGAAGCTTGGCCAAATTCTTTGAAAAGTCTATATACAATTTAAAATCTTAATTTCCTTTTGGTTTGCAACACTAAGCAGAGACAGCACTTTCATAGACAGCACTTATTTTGCTCTCTTACATATGCTTTGATTACTATTTACAACAGATGAGAACTTTGTTTTTTAATGAAGTGAATGACATTTATTAACTACCCCATGACTAGTTCCAAATAAATCAGCCCAGTCTGAACAAAATAAAAATAATTAATCTACAGAGATGGTTGTCTTCTGTGAATCATCTAATGCCACCTCCCTCAGACTGTGTTTCAGGAACCATTAGTGAGGATTTTTCACTTTGTGACATGGCACAGTGAGGGCAGACACGTCCAATTAGTCCTTTTCCCAGTAGACAAGGTATTCTAATTAGTTTTTAAGGAATAGAAAAGGGGTGTCTGGTAAAGAATCATAGGAATGAACTCTTGACTTTCTCCCTCTCCTATGCACGCCATACTGAACGTAAAAATATATAGTGGTCTTGCAGAAAACACTGGAGAAAAACATACATCTGTAATAGCCTGATTAAATTTTATTCTGAACTATGAAAAAGGTCTCTAATTACAAATAGAAAAAAGGTATATTAAAAGAAAAACATCAACTTCATCTCTAAAACCAGTTTCTCTTTAGAGAAAGAATGTGTAATTCAGAGATTTTTGAAGTTCTTAATTTATATGGATACTTTTTATGCTACTTGGCTTCAGCATCATGTATGAAAATTAATGTGTATTAGTATGAATATTTATTGGGCATAACTTAGTGTTTACAAATATAAAAAAATAAGTTTATTATCTATTAGCTGCTTGTACTGGCTTTTCCTTAATAATCTTCTCCTTCCCCTCAGTTTGAGACAGTACTTTGGAAAACTCTTCAGCTAACGAGATCAATAATTAAAGTATTTAGTTTAAAGGGATCTTTAAAGGGGTTGCTTTGACAAGGCCATTTTTAACCCAAATATGTGCAGTGCACTGACTTGCAGCTGCACTCCCTTAGCAGTTGTGTCAGCTGAATAGAAGGGATAAAAGAAGCAGCTGACTATGGTCACAAGGACTCCTTGAGATGGCTTTGTTGCCAGAGTCCAAGGAAACGTAACTCTGGACATAAAAAGATGTGCAAAATCCTGTGGGGGCTGGGATGTACCTGTTAGACTTTGCAGGCAGCTGTATGTAGAAGTAAAACCAGAATCAGCTTATAAGTCACGAACTTGCACTTAACGTTCCAATACAGTGTTTTTTAATGCAGTTACTTGCTGTGCTTTGGTGGAAACAAGCAAGGAGCCTGAATCGTTTCATTTTCCAAATCATGTGTTACAGACAATCTCTGTGTTGCTGCTACCTCTCTTCTCCATCTTCTTTTTGCATCTGAGCTTTCACCCTTTCCAACCCTCTTTCTTTTGGGTTGGTATGGGTTTTAGTTGTTTTGATGTTTCACCATTTTTATAGACTGGCTGTTGATCAGCAGTTGATAAAATAACTATTTTCTCTGATGTTTCTGTGGTTTGCAGATGCTCATATCCTTTCCCAGACTTAACTAAGCTTTATTGGTCTTCAGTGCAAGATGATATTAAGGGCCACTGTTCTTGTTTTTTTCCCTGTAACTGATTTTATATTAGTTTGAATGTTAATCCACTATGGCTAGCTGACTGTCAATGTCCTGTCAGACTCTGAATTATTGTTTGGAGTTGCACTTGGGTTTTATCTCTTATAATGAGCACAAAAAAAACCCCAAGTCCATAAAAACCAGTGTCCATAGGTGAGAGAGAAAGTCAAAGATGAGATAGGAGGAAGAAAAGGAAAGAGCCAGAAGAGAAGAAAATCAGAAATTGAGAGGGGTATGACAAAACCAAGGTAGAGTGTAGAGACTTCTCACCATGGCTTTCTAAGTCAGTTCAGGATGAGATTTGGAGACTATTGCCTCACTTTTAGGGACAAAGCACTGACTTTTTTTTTTTTCATTAAAAATGTGTCCAGCATAGCGTTGCTAAGTATCCATTTCCTCTATAGTCCATATGTAAAGTACCAACTTGCTTGAGGTCTGCATATGAGTAAATTCTGAAACCACAGCTGAAGAAAGTTTTCCTAACTTTTAGAAACTTGCTTATTTAGAAAGAAAGAAAAAAAGGAAAACAATCAAAAATGCTCAATCTGTCCTTGTATATGGTTGTCTTCATATAAAAGAGTAAAAAGGATTCACTGCTGAATTTTGCAAACACCAATATATGGAGTAAATGTCACCCAAAGAGAACAGATATCCAGATATCTAAGGAACGCCTTTCATTCTTCCCTCACTTCAGCTTTAGGTGGACAGCATCCTGTTCATCTTTACTCTCTTCCAACTTGGATGGCCACTGCAGTGCCCATCAGTTTTTCAAGCATTTCTGATAATATGTCTTGTGCTTTTAAGCAGATTTTAAACTTTGATATAGTCCAGTCTTTTATTGTTTTTTTATTTCTCCTTTTTTCTTTTTCCTTTTTTCCTCTTTTCCGTTTCCCTTTCCTCTCCTTTTTCTTTTTCAATGCGACTTTTCCTCTAAAATCCCAAATCAGTATTTAGGAAAGAAAATTAGAAAAATAGTCTTAAAATCAATAGATTTAATATCAGTTTCTGCTGATACAGTATCAATGTTCTGTGGTGACAGACTAGTGATTTTTTTTATCTACATGTTTCCTAGTTTCTTCACAAAATACAAAGTCATGAAATGTCTAGACTTTTCTTTGCAGCTTTTACAGGCAATCTTGCTGCTGTCTGAAGCTCTGCTGCTCCAACAGGCAGCCTGCTTTTGAGTGGGAAAGTGAAGCCTGTAGACAACACTCACCACACTGTGAATGCTAATGAATGATACAGGGAAATTAATGTTAAAATGAGAAATGCGTGGAGACCTCACAGCATCTGAAGGGGCCTGCAGGGAAGACAGAGGGGGATTTTTCATCAGGAACTGTAGTGATAGGACAAGGTGCAATGGCTACAGAATGAGAGAGGGGGAATATAGATTAGATATTAGGGGGAAATTCCTTACTATGAGGGTGGTGAGACACTGGAACAGTTTGCCCAGGGAGGCTGTGGATGGCCCATCCCTGGCAGTGTTCAAAGCAAGGCTGGATAAACCTGATCTAGTGGAAGGTGTCCCTGCCCATGGCAGGGGAGGGGCTGGGACTTGATGATCCTTAAGATCCTTTGAAACGCATTAACCTTCTATGATTCTGTGACTCTTGTGTTTCTATAACTTAGGCCAGGTAGGATTTTACTGGAATTTTTGGTAAAGTCCTGGTTCTGCTGAGGGAAATAAAAGCTTTTGCACTGATTTGAACAAAATTTTACCTATGAGTGAAATCTTATGAATATATAACATGGGTCTCCCATGAGCCTCACTGAACAGCCAGAGGGAACACTGTGAACAGCTTTCACTAAGGTCTAGTGCACCAGCCTGGCCTTACCATCCTGGTGACATTAATGACTGTTGAGATTGTTATCTCTGTTCACCAAGAGTGGGACCTGCTTGAAATGGGAAGTCCTTAGGTGAGCAGTAGTTATACTGGATGTGTAATTTTCCAAGTGACATGCTATTGTCAATAGATAAAAGCTAATGATTCAGGAGTGCACAAATCATTAAATAAGCACAGAGGGTTTTGTGATTTGTTGTTGTTACACACTTGCACTGAAAATGCAGGAAAACACTAGCAGAGGTGGAGAAGTGTTTGTGGTGCCTTAAGCATTTACTAGGTTTGGCTTGGGGGTGGTTAATTTTCTTCTTAGGAGCCTGTATGATGCCCTGGTTTAGATTTGTGACCAAACCAGTGTTTGTAGCACATCCGTGGTTTATCTCTTGCTGAGCAGTGTTTACACAGTGTCAGGCTTTCTCTGTTCCTCACTCAGCCCCTGCAGTGGGCAGGTTGGGGGTGGGCAATGGGAAGGGGCACAGTGGGACAGCTGTCCCTGTGTAACCAGAGGAATATTTCATGCCATACAGAATCATGCTTGGTAATAAAATCAGGCAGCAGTGTTTCCAGAGCAGCCATTCCTCAGGGACTGTCAGGGCATCAGCTTGGTGGTAGAAGGTGGTGAGTGATTTCCTTTGCATCATGTAGGATGGGTTGAGTTTTTTGTTCATTTTTCACTTATTAAAGAATCTATTGACCCACAAGTTTACTGAAACTTTACTGAAACTTTATGGTTTTGCTCTATTTAACACATACCAAATCTCTAGAAGAGTGAATGCTGGCAGCTGTAACCAGAAAAAAAATCATCATGCAGTCACTAGGTCATTCTACCATCATGTCTTGGCTTCAAGACATTTTCCATGATTTGTTCATTTTCAGATCTTAAAATTCCTCCCACACCTCAGAAACATATTTTAAGGTGATGCTGCATGCTCAGGATTTATTTCCAGCTTAAGAGAAATGTGCAAGCAAATGCTGAAGTTTTGGCAACAGATATGGAGAGACTTACTATGGTGGAAACTTCAGTCTGAAATCTAGTCAGATTCTTGGAAATGGGATAAATTCAATATGTTTAAATCTGGTACTTTTTTCAGTAAGAGAGAAAGAGACGTTATAGTTGTTACTGAAAAGCCTAGTAGCATGATTCAGAACTAGAAAATGCAGCTCCAGCTTTATGTGATAAACTTATCACCAGCTCTATCAGAAGGTATGAGAAAGAACTCTAGGAGCACTTGTGTTTGTGAGAAGGCTGGAAAAGGAGGAAGAGGAAACTGGGTTCACATAAAAACAGCCTTAGTTTGAGATTTCTGCAGTAGTTTTGTAGAACTAAATGACCCTGGAAAAAGATACCACCCCACAAGATTCCCATTAGCTTTAAAGTATCTTTTAAAAATATTTTTGTATTAAATTTCCTAGTTTGATCAGTTTATGAGCAGAGGAATATTTGCAGCAATATAAGATTTGGAAGACTGTATTCTTCTCTTGGTTCATTCACTGCTATGAGTAGTATAATGATTCATACTACTCAGAATCTGACATTCACTTGATTAAGACCACTTGTTCCCCTGGTACTCTGCACAGAAACAACAGCAAAGGGGAAAAGAGTCTCCCTGAGTTCATAGGACATCATAAAACACCATATGCATTGAAAAGTGCCTGGAACAGTGGTTTGACTCCTGTACCTGCTTTACTGCCCAAACCTGTCAAATCTATGCTGAAAATTGGAGGCAGGCAGAATGCCAGGAATTATCCAGGAAAGAGAAGTTGAAATGGTTGTTTTGGGATTCTTCTCAACTAGCAGAGCCTTCCTTACATGGCAATAAACTGAATTTTGGATTCCTACATTGAGGTTAGGAGGAAAGATCAGAAAGCTGTGAACTGTTCCACCACCTTCTTTCATTGCTGCCCAACTGTCTGGCAGTAGAATGTTTGGCCTTTCCTGCTAAGTCTGCAGCTCAAAGTTGAAAAATTCTGAGTGCTGGGGTCAAAGTCTATTGATTTTGATAAATGTCTGTCTTTGACTTTACTTCTCCTACACACAAAGATAAGATTTTGGCAAAGATTCCATGAAGTTAGAGGTCACTGTAGAAATTTCCTAGGAGGAACAGGGAAAGGAAAATGTTTTTCTACTGTACTGAAGTTGCAACTAGTTTCATTCATTCAGCAGGTTCAATAGACAGCAGTTGTATATTACCTAAGCAGAGGACTTTAACAATAGGAAAATTCAAAGTGTTTACCTGCTGGTTTAGGCTCATTGAACACAAGAACAACTGCTGGCCCTGAATTATATTCTCTCATTTTAAAAGTACTCCTTAAACAATAGGAATCTGAAACATTAAAAATCTATTTCAAGACAATAAGAATTTGAAGCAATGAAGAATTAAATAATGAAACCTGGAACACTGTTTTCTAGTAAATAGTGAATCATTTACAATATAATTGCAACGAAATTTAGTAATACATTGGCCTAGTTTATAGTAAGAATCAATAGAAATATATAATTTTTAATGACAAACTTAGAAATCAAACAAAATCCAGGAAAAAACAAGGAAATGGTCAAGTACAAAGGAGGCTATACTTAAAACTTTATTAGCATTTGAACAATTCTCTTCTGATTTTTGTTTGGCAGAGAGGAGAATTCTGCACTTGTCTCTTACATACTTATGACATTCATGTTTGTTCTTAAATGCAGTTAATGGATTTTTCCAAAGAGACTGCATCTCAGGAAACTCTGGAAAAAGTATAGGGTTATGTGTCCTACGAGAAGAGAAAGAGCAATTTGAGCTCAATCCAGTTTGGGAATATTGTTGTTGTGATGATCAAATGGCTTGAGCCCATTGAGTTTGACTAGCCCTTCAGAAATCTGATGTTTCTTCCTTCTCCACTATCCAATATGCCTCCTGCCACTCTGCTTGATCCTCAAAACATTTCCTCATGCACATTTCCTACATCTCACTATAACAGTTTTCTTCACAAACGTAAAAAATGGTCTTGTTCACTTAGTAAAATTGTGCAAATAAGAGCAATGTTTGAATTGCTATTCCAGGTGGCTAAATTGGTGATTTTGGAGACCTAGAATTTAATGCAAGTGTCCAAAATACAAACTAACCACAATTTACTGCCTGGCCAGAGAAGTTAAAGAGCTAACTTTTTACCATGAACAGCAGCTGAATTGCCTAAAGTTCATAGGTATCACTATTTCAGCTGAGCCAACCATCACATAATCACAGACTATTCTGAGTTGGAAGGGACCCACTGGGATCATCAAAGCCCAACTCCTGGCCCTGCACAGAACAGCTCCAAGAGTCATATCATGTGCCTGACAGTGTTGTCCAAACTCTTCTTGAGCTCTGTCAGTGGTGCTGTGCCCACTGCCCCGGGGAGCCTGTTCAGTGCCCAACCACCCTCTGAGGGAAGAACCTTTTTCTAATATCCAACCTAAACCTCCCCTGACACAACTTCAGGCCATTTCCTTGGGTCCTGTCACTGGTCACCACAGGGCAGAGATCAGTGACTGCCCCTCCTCTTCCCCTCTCAAGGAAGTTGTAACCGCAGTGAGGTCTCCCATCAGTCTTCTCTTCTCCAGCTGAACACACCAAGTGCCCTCAGCTGCTCCTCACACGCTTCCCCTCAAGGCCCTTCACTGTCTTCCTTGACCTCCTTTGGACACTCTCCAACAGCTTAATGTCTTTCTTATAGTGTGGCACCCAAACTGCACACAGCATTCCAGGTGAGGCCGCCCAAGTGCAGGGCAAAGCAGGACAATACCCTCCCTCGCCCAGCTGGTGATGCTGTGCCTGATGCCCCCCAGGACATGGTTGGTACTCCTGCAGAATCCAGCACTTGCCCTTGTTGAATTTCATACAACTGCTGATGGTTGAGGTCTCTCTGCAGGGCCTCCCTTCTCCCAGTTTTGTGTCATCTGCAAACATGCTCAGTATCCGTTCCAGTCTTGTGTCCAAGTAATTTATGAAGATGCTGAAGAGCAGAGGGCCCAGGATAGAGCCCTTTGGAACCCCACTGGTGACAGGTGGCCAATCTGATGTCACCACATTCACTGTTACCCTCTGTGCTTCACCTGTGAGCCAATCGCTCACCCACCATGTGATGTGTTTATCCAGCTGTGCTGGACACTTTGTCCAGAAGGATATTGTGTGAATTTCAAAAGCTCTACTGAAATCCTAACCCATTAAGTCAACATCATGAAGGCCTCTTTCCTGTTGAAGGCTTACAGTTTAATTTCCACAGAATCACATGCTTTAAGTTTCCAAAGGGTCCTGAACATGTTTGATACACACCAGAATATTTTGTTAAGTGTTTAGGTTTGACTACCTTTTCTGAAGAATTCAGGCAAGACAAGTAATGATATCACTGTTATGAAGGACAGCTTGGAGAGCCTAAACTCAATTTCCTCATTGCTCTGGGACCCAGGAGATTTCTTACTTTTTCCCAGGTGTTCAGCTTGTACTGAGGGCAAATAGAGTGCTGTAGTTGTTAAGGACACCAATCTGTGATTGCCTGGGTCAGAATCCATAGCCAGTACAAGCACATTCAGATAATTCCAGAGTGCTGGATGTGGGAAGTTTGCCACCACCATAGAGTAATGGTGAAGAAGGCAGGGAAAAACTGTGTTTTCTAGTAAAAGAAAAGTAATGTTGAAATTAAAAGTGCAGTGCCAACATAGTGAGAGAATTATGTGCATAGATTCTGGATAATTTAAAACAAATGCACAAAATTCAGTGCTGGAGGGTGTGTCATTAATTAATACTCTAAAATTACCTTCCCAGTTTGTATATTACATTATTCTTTCTTTTGATGTTTGGACATCATTATATACAAGATTGTGAAAGTGCTGTATCAACTTCCATAGTAACAGCAGGCTCTCTGGGAATTCTGTATTTGCAAACTAAAGGAATTACAAGTAAGAAAGATATTTATTATGAAAAATTAACCCTCAATTTGCTGCAACTTTGATAATGTCACAACAACATTTTCTGGTTAATTTTAAATTTGTCTTTGTAAATCTGGAGAGGAAACTGTGTGACTTTGTCCAGAAACCATGATCTAGATTACAGCTTAGCTTTTTTTGCTTTTTTCAGTAGGAGTTTTGCTTTTGATTATAGCTGGACTATGAATTGGTTGATTCTTTGCATGCAAAACTCCCTCTTTGTCAGCATCTCCTAGAAATGGAACAACATGCATATTTTTGAAGGGCCTCACTCTAATCTCACATAAAATCATGGTAAGTAATTTGTGATTCAATGAGGGTCTTCACTGTTGTGCACAGGAAAGGAAAACCCAGGGAGTACTGAGACAGCCACTTTTCCTGCTGTGTAACTCTTGACCCCTTAATTTTCTTCTGTTCAATTCCTTGTTTATCTTTAAAATTTCAAATAATTTAAAAGAGAAGGAACTCCCTTACTGTGTAGAATACCTAGCAATGCTATCTGCCTTTCCTAGCCTAGTACAGTGACAGTAAGAATGACAAATCATTGGTTAATAACATTTTAAAAAAGCTAAACCAAACTATACTAATTGTCATTGAATTATTTGTAGGGTTTTAAAATGAAATCTAGGTCATAGCAATCTCTAGTCCTACACTGATGTGTTGGAGAACAGCTCTTTGAGAGCAGGTAGAGAGCCTTGGGGTCATTCTAATTGACCATGGACAGCTTTCACATTAGAGATTTTAAAATATGAAGTTAATTAATGTTTGCTTTCAGACATCATGGATGCTTATCTGGAAGCTCAGGGAGGATGAATATGTTTGCGCACTCTTGTCTTTGGTTACAATGCAATGGTCTTGTTTCTCTTACTGCACCAACATGACAATACTCAGAATACCACAGTGTGGTGACTGGAATCCTTAAAAGTAGTAGAATAAGAATTATGATTCAATAACTTTTAATCCTGGAAGTTTGCAAGATTTGAGTTAGATTGAATCATTAGATTAGTCTTCTTCTGCCTCTATTCAGTTTGGGGGTGATACTCAACATGCTGTGGAGGTCCTTTAAGATAAGTTGAGTTTGTAGGAGAGTTCAGCATCAAACTGTCATTTTGCTGCAGAATTGGGATGCTACCTTATGAACTGATAGGAACACAGTAACATAGTTGTGTATGTTATGCTGTCAGTGCTGCACAAAATGCTCTGGAGAGGGGAACACAGTGTTGTGCTGCTACTGGTCCTTGACTGGCTTGTACTTTTTACTATGGTAAGAAACACTACTTATTCTCCTATTTAGAGCATATATAAGAAACCAGGTGTCTCCTAGAGGTAGATGGAAGCTGGGGGTTTCAGGCAGGTCACAGAACTATGCAACTGGAAATGGAGAGGACACTGTCCTTCCAGGCTGTTCAGTCAAAGAGTTCAATTTCATTCTCAGCACTTGCTTCATTTTGGGAAAATAAAAGGTGTGGGCAGATCTTCAGACTTTCTTTTGACTTGTCTCTCAGTTTCTGCGATAATGAAGAGCTCTGTGAAGAGGTTTTGATTTTGGCAGGCTGTGAGCCATATATATTATTTGTCCTCCAGTCCTTCTGCTTAGCACAAGAAGTTCTATTGCTCCTGTGTATGAAGAGGAGAGATTATGTTTGCTCCTTGAAGTCATTGGTGAAGAATAACAGAATAGACTGGAGAAGCTAAAGAGTGGAAGAACAATGGAGTGTACCAGAACTATATAATTTATGCTTTTAAAATGAGAAGTAAATGAATCAGATGTTCTGCCAGTGTGCAGTGGTGAAGTAGTTTTTTCTAGGGGAAAACATTGTGAAATAAGGTTTTTTTCCCCTATGGAAAAGAGTAGGCCTATGAAAAGTGAAAAAGGAGCTACTTGAAGAAGTTCATGTAGTCAAAAACTCTTTAAACTTGATCTGTGGCTTCTATTTGCCATTTGGGACATCGCTGCATGGGGTTTTTTTTCACAATCTTGTTATTCAGTCAGTGGGACTGACTCATGCAGTCATCAGCCTCTCTGAAGGAAGTGCTGCTGCAGAATGGCTGCCTCTCATCTGCATGGTGAGAGAAGGACACATTCCCCATCGCAAGATTAGGGCTGAAACCCAAAGGCAAGGAAAGGATCAGCTTCAACAATTCAACTGGAGATGCACTTGGGGTAATTTGGGTAGAACTGTCTCATATGTTAAAATATAACCTCAAAAAGTTTGGATCCTAATCCTGCCCTGAAATCTCAGCTAAAATGGTGCAGAGGGCTTTCTTGAAATACAAAATGGTCAACATATTGAGTTGAATTTACTTGAGAAATTGTGGAAGCTTGTCAAATTCTGGCTTCTCTTCACAATTTCATTCCTAAATGAATACATGCTGTAGAAGATAAGATGCATCACTAAAGTTATGATATTTTGATAACAGTATTTTCTACTCAAAAATTGTGAAGTTTTAAGAAACAAAACTGATAATGGTAACTTCATCTTTTTAAATTTTTTTTAAAAGTTCTCTCTTTTAAGAATAACATTATGATTAAAATGTCATTGTATTTACTGGTGCTTTTATTTTTTAAAACTCTAATAGAATCTTGTTGCTTTTTAGAAACTCTCCAGAGAAAAAGAAAAGAACAAATTAGACTAAAGAAAAGTTGAGAAAAGAGAATATATTTAACATTGTGTATTGGTTAAAATAACAGGAAAAAATAATAACTAACAATGTTCTGAATTGAAAACTAGCTCTGGGTCTCATTAAATCCTTAACTGCTTTAGGCTTTCCCTTCTCTCACCTGCCACCCACTGATGACCTATGAGTCACCAACTATTCCAGCTTCATCAGAAACGTTTATTAAATTATTTTAAACCCTAAAGCGTTGTGTGGTAAGAGAAAAAAACCACACCATCTTTTATACTTTTAAATTATAAGATTATCTGTTGATAACAGAAATCACAGTTTTCTATTTATGTTTCTACATGTATATGTATTAACTGCTACAATATGCATAGTTGCATAGTTTTAAAGCTTGTAAATACAGTAAATTAATAAAATGGATGATATTTTAGCTCATTACAGTTCACTGGTCATAAATAAACCCTTTCAGAAAATAATTGAAGGACTTTCAGAGTATCAGCAAACAAAATGTTCATCAGGAAATACGTTTCTTCCCAACTTTTGGGGGTTTTTTTTGCTGATTAGTAACAACTCAAAATGGCTAATGATTTAAAAATATTTTTATTCAATAATAATGAATAATAGTAAAGGTAGTGTTTTGTCAATGTTTTTCTCTATTAACAAGAGCTTGGCCATAGTCATTGCCTAGATGCTTCTCCACAATTACCTGTGCAAGTAACGGCGTGCTATTTATCTCACCAAGGCACAGATAACATCTCTGTGAGTAATTGCAGGGTCATGGAAACCTGAAGTCTGTTATTGACTTGGTGCAATGCTCATGGAGGCAGCTGGACCTGGGTGAGTTAAACAGTGGGAGAGGCTCCTGACCATTCTACTCTCCGAAAAATGAGAGCTGCATTTAATGCTGTTTGGTTCCTGCTGTGCATCCTGAAGAGCAGCATTGTGAGTACCCACCTTCAGGAGAGGGAGGTGCAAATGGAGATTCTGTAGTTGGAAGGAATGGCTGTTGGTTACTCCTCAGCTGAGAGGAGATCTGTGTAAGTCCACACCCCCTTCACATGCACCTTTCACGTATACTCTGCACAACAGGATTGTTCTACTGCCTAACTGAGGTGCCTCCTCATGCAGCATTTCAGTTTTATTAATTTTGCCTCCAGAGTACTGTTTGGTCAGGGTTTCCAACCAACACTTCTTTGCCACCTTCTCCTAGAGTATGGGGAAGTGAGAATCAAAATTATTTCCCTGAATTCAGAGGATGAAGGAACATTGTCAACAAAGGACCTGATGAGTTACAGCAAACAGTAAAAATATCAATGGCAAAGTGGCTGCTGCTTTGCTGTGTGCACTAATGTGAGGAGGAGAAATACATAGGGGTTTAGACTTCTCTGTGATGAAGCACTTGTTTAAGTTCAAGCTTATGAATAATCTTCCAGAAATTATTACACAGTTTTTAAGTTGCATTTCAGCATGTGACTAATAACTCTCCTAGGTGAGGACATTAATCATATCTGCATGTCATCATCAATAGGTAAGATGATCATTCAAAGATGGTCATTTTGTGAATATGTTTTTATAACTCTTTTAAAACATAGGTCTGTGTCACTGATATGACTCATATGATGGAAAGAGCAGTTAAGAAGGCCAGTGCTAGTACCAAAATATAACCTTTTTGCTCCATGAACTAGACACACTGACATACCACTATAACTTCTTCTCTTTGCTTAGTTTGAAATGTATGCTGTCATGGTGTGCACTTTTTATATTTTTTTTTTTAAGATATACATAATTAAATGGGAACAAAAGTGATTCAGCTTTGCTTTTTAAGATAAGCTTTAGTTATGGCAAACCTCCTCTCTGGTCAGCTGTAAGACTGATTTCAGTGTGTTGAGTAAGAGAGAATCAAGTCCAACCATTGTGACACTTTTTTGTTCTTCTTTTCCAACCTTTTTTCCTTTCTGTTCTCTTCATACAGTTATGTACCTTCTCTTTATTTCTTGGTTCTTTTTGTGTTAGCTTCCATTTGTTACTCTGTCCTGGTTTTATTTCTTATTAATGTATATAGACATTATGCAATTTCTCTCTCTTTTTATTTCTCCCCACTTGACCTGTCTTCTCCTTGCTTTTTTGGAGAAGTGAAAATGTATCACCTCCATACCAAGAAATCCTCAGAGATTTCATGCTCATTTCTGTGTGTGTTACAGAGTCTCTGCTCCAAACTTATCTTGTGTCATGTATGCTTGTTGTGCTAAAAGCCAAAAATCTCAAAATCTGTCATATAATCATAGAATTGATTGCGTTGGAAAAGATCTCCGAAATCACCAAGTCCAACCCTTGGTCCAGCTCCAGTCCCTTTACCAGATCATGGCACTCAGTGCCACGGCCAAGCTCAGTTTAAAAACCTCCAGAGATGGAGAATCCACCCCCTCTCTGGGCAGCCCATTCTAGTGCCTGGTTACTCTGGAAAGATTTTTTTTCTGATCTCTAACTTCAATTTCCCCTGGCAGAGCTTGAGCCCGTGCCCCCTTGTCCTATTGCTGAGTGCCTGGGAGAAGAGACATTCCCCAAACGTAGGATCAGTTGGGTTGAAAAAGCTTGATTAAAAAAAATAAAACCAAACAAACAATTGTAGAACTGTCTCATCTGTAAGGCTACAGAAATTCCTACCAAAAAAAAAAAAAGACACTTAGATGGCTGGTGGATGAGAGGCTGGGCATGACCCAGCTAAGTGAGCTCACAGCCCAGAAAGCCAAACACGTGTGGGCAGCAGGGCAAGGGAGGGGATTCTACCCCTCTGTTCCGGTGAGACTCACCTCAAGTGCTGCCTCCAGCTCTGGGGTACCCAGCACAGGAAGGACATGGACCCGTTGGAGCAGGTCCAGAGGAGGCCACCAAGGTGATTAGAGGGTTGGAACACCTCTCCCCTGAGGAAAGACTGAGAGAATTGCCATTGCATGAAAAAGAGAAGGTTTAGGGGTGACCTAATTTTGGCCCTCCAGTATCTGAAGGGAGCCTACAAGGAAAATGGAGAACAACTTTTTACAAGCACATGTAGTGACAGGACAATGGGGGATGGATTTAACCTGCAAGAGTTTAGATTAGGTATTAGGAAGACATTCTTTACTGTGAGGGTGCTGGAGCACTGCAACAAGTTGCCCAGAGAAGCTGTGGATGCCCCACCCCCGGAAGTGTTCAAGGCCAGGCTGGGTTGCTGCCCATGGCAGGGAAGTTGAAACCAGATGATCTCTAAGGTTCCTTCCAATGTAAACCATTCTATGATTTTATATAGATACATCAGAAAATTATCTTTCAAGAGAATGATTATATACCTGCTTGAGCAACATATGCAAAAAAAAGTAGAGTTCACTGTAGATCTACAATTATAAATAATTAGAACAGAGAGAATAATGGCTTCATCCTTCTTCTGAATTGAGGACCTCTCTTTCCTTGAAGTAGATCACCAAAATACATGACATTTTAAAATTAATTATTTGCAAAGGTTAACAACAATTTATGGGACATTTTATGCAGATCAAAGAAATTCTGGTCCTTTTCTAAACTTGTAATAATTTAGATAATCTCAACTTCTGACCTTCAATAGACCATATCTGACACCACTGAGTTTTACTGAAATGAGTGGCTGCTCATTATATTTGTAGTACACTGTTTTTTTCAATCCTCACACCAAGATTACACTGTTATCTAGTAGATGCTGTCCTTTTGATTTTATAAGAACCTTGTAAGGCACTGAGTATTACTGGGGTAGAAGCATCTTTTGCAGGTCTTCTGAAAACATCCTGTAACAACAACTTATGAAGTAATAGGGGGGATCAAAACAGAAAAAAATCCACAGAACTTCTTGAGTAGAAAATACAAAGGAAGGAAGGTGTGCTGCTTTTTCCACAGTGTTGATCATGCAGATGAATTACCATCCTGGTTCCAACTGGAATAACGTCAATTTTCTTCCTAGCAGCTGGTACAGTGCTGTGTTTTGAATTTAGTAGGAGAATAATGCTGATAACACACTGATGTTTTATCTGGAGTTAGACCATGACAGTGATCACAACTGAAGCGCTGTAGTTTCCTGCCTTTCTCTGTTCCTGGAACAAAGTGACTTGCCACTCATTTGTTTTCACTGTGCCTTTGGTTTTGGCTGTTTGTTTGTTTGTTTTTAACAGCATCTATTTTTATCTCTATATCTGAGATAAGATTTGAAAAATTAGTGGTCTTTATTTTCCTCTCTCCTACTCTTGTTCTATAATGCTCCTCAATATCAGAGGATGTTTCTTAGCTCAAAATCTATTTCAGTTGCCTAAATATGATCCTTTGGCTTTTACTGTATTCCCAGGACTCTCTAACAATTTTATATCTTATTCTGCAAAGCTCTTTCATTTAGGCTGAGCTTATTCCAATTTAAATAACTCATGGATGCACAAGTCTTAATAAACATAACTGGAAGTGGGAGGAAATTCTGGATTAATTTTAGTCTAGTGTAACATGCTCTGTAAGAGGCACATTATCCACATTGGAATTATCCATGCAGCTATTTAGATATAAAAATAACAAAACAAATGCGTCTATAGTGATAAATCTGTTTTGTGCTGTCAAACTAGCTGTACTTGTCTGTCTTCCAATAAAAAGAAGAAAAAGCTTGAAAACCAACATGTCTTTTAAAATACCAAGGAGAAAACAGTACAGTAGTTAAATTCACGCCATCTATCTGAATGATGAGTGATGCAATATTTCCTTAACCATAGTAAAACTAAACTAGAGACAACCCACAGACATGGGCAGTTGGTGAGTGGGCAGCACCCCGGTACAGTCATGCCTGAGGAGTAATTTCATTGTAATTGGTATTTTTTGCTTTTGCTCTCACTCTACCCAGCTTCTAGCAAGTGGATACTCTTCTCCCCCCACACACTCCTCTTACCTGACATGGACTGGGGGACTGCAGACAACTGAGAGAAATTCCAAAACGCTCCAAAGAAAACTAAACTTTCCTCTTATTATTTTTAACTGGAAGACATACCTGTTTTGTTGTTGCAAAGCTGAGCTATCCCAGTGTGAAGCCTTTAGAAACGCTCCAAAATGTACAGTTGCTGCACCAAGTTCTCTGTAGTTGTCTCCTTGAGATTACTTTTATCCCACAGTAATTGCCTCCTTACTGCTCAATAACTCTGTGCCAAAGGACAGTGAAAATAGATGGTTCTGCACTGTGAGTTAGCAAACAGTCTCAAATCCTTTTCATATGTATATTGGAAGATATGGTTTCCAAAACAGATTACACTTTTTTTCTGAAAACATCCTACTCCCCATCATCCTACTCAACTGTTACACAGCTGGTAGGAAGAATCATGTGGAACACATTTGACCTTTATGTGGAAAGGCTTGTCACAGTGGCCAAGGAGCTCTGTAAAACTTCTAGGTTTGAATCTCTTTTGAAGTCCTCAACATTCTGTCTTGAACTCCCCATAAAAGTAATTTTTTCACCTACTAATCTCTCCATTCCGCTCTCACATCAAGGACTTTTGACTGGCAGATATTTTGCAGAAGAGGCCTGGTGAAACTGTGTTATTCTGACTTTATTATTAAACGATGTGTTCTTCTGGCTGCTCCTCAAGACTCTGAGAATAGAACTTAGAACCAATTTTAGTTGCCCTAGAGTTGTGGAAGTCACTATTCTGAACGTAGATTGGATTGGTTTTACTCACCTCTTCAAAATTAAGACTGAATCTACATACAAGACCAGTTAGCCTGGATAGTAAGTCTGATTTGACTCTTTTTGTGGTTCTAACACAAGCCAAATGTGTTCACTTTTAGGTGTAGACCAGGAATTTGCCAACATTTAGTTATTCACCTCTGGTTTGTTTATGAGAGGTACTTTCCCCTGCACCTTTGCAGAAAATGGGAGTGGCAGCAAGGTTGTTAAGCACTGCTATTTTATATGTCTCTACCAATATTTTATGGGATCAGAGTTTGCAATGCACACATTAATGAAAGCGCTATGGAAAAGTCAATAGTATAGACAGAGAATAATCAGGGAAAATGTCAGCTAGTTATTGAATGAAACAACACAGTTAGGCATGCAATTGCAGAGATTATATGCATAGAGTAAAGTACAGAGCACACTGCAGAAAATACAGCCAGCCTTACTCTAATGCACTGGTAGCATAAGAGGTGTTGAGAGTAGCGTTGCCCCAAGGCATGAACAAGCAGTACCGTGTCTCAGTTTTCACTGCTATATTGTGAAGAGCATCACATAAAGCAGATAGGACTGTCATTCTTGGGTTTTTTCCCTATGCAAAATGGAATCTTGGTGAAATATACTAAGCGACATCTAGAGATTTAGTTAAAAATACAAGTATTTTATACATATATAGCAAATGAAACTGGACACCCAAACATAAAGGGAAGTTCTGGCCAGGTGGGGTTGGTCTCTTCTCCTAGGCACTCAGCAATAGGACAAGGGGGCACAGGCTCAAGCTCTGCCTGGGGAAATTTAAGTTGGAGATCAGAAAAAAATTCTTTCGAGAGAGTAATCAGGTATTGGAATGGGCTGCCCAGAGAGGGGGTGGATTCCCCATCCCTGGAGGTTTTTAAACTGAGCTTGGCCGTGGCACTGAGTGCCATGATCTGGTAAAGGGACTGGAGTTGGACCAAGGGTTGGACTTGATGATCTCGGAGGTCTTTTCCAACCCAATCCATTCTATGATTCTATGATTCTATGAAAGCTGCAGCAAAGGTGCTACAAAATTGTATCCCAAATATTTCTCTAAAACAGCAAGACAATGATTGAAGAAGTAGAAAAACAGACAAATCCATGGGAGAAAATGTGAGTAGATTGAAGACCTAACCAAGATTTGTTTTATTTTATAGCTGTCAGTCAAGTTTGCTAAGAAAGACCATGGCAACAATCATGACCACAAACATTGTGATACAACATGTGAACACTTTTCCTAGCAACAGAGCTGTTATTGCTGTAGATTGCGGTTAAAAATTCAGTGTGTACATATTTTTAAGGAAATAAAATCCTGAATGTATTCTTCCTTTCAAACTCTTCAAAAGATAAATAAAGAGCTACTGAAAAACTTAGGACACAAAGGTACAAAATAAATCCATTTTTAAAGCTGCTTTTTCTACATCACATAATGTTTGATGCTGGGAATATTTTTTGACAAAACATTGATTACAGAAGAAATGAAAGATATATCTTGAAAACTAATGAGATATTTAAAAGTCATCCTTACTTTAATTAAGAAATAGAGGGTGAAGAGTATTTTAGTTTCCATGAAGTGGTGAAGTAAAAAATACCTATAGCTTGAATAAAAAAAATAATATTAGTAACAGTCCCAGCATGGTCAGTGGATTATTAGATTTCTATTAGTTTATTTTGAATGGGTTTCTCTGAATTTTTCAGTGCTGCCAAACCCTGATCTTCTTGGTTTCAGGAATAAAGTGAGGCCAATCCTCTCTTCTTTAGAAATGTAAGCCTACAAATTTTATCCATGGAAGTCTGTCCCATTGTTGGGAAAGCTGATACTTTATCTCAAGATTTTATGGTAGTAGGAGAGTTCATGACTCTATCTAATCTGTAAAGATTTTGCAGAAAAATCACTGCCATTACCAACAAAAAGCCTACACTTATGCTATTATGCTTTTACTATCCGAATCTGGAATAGTTATCAAGAATTTAAGTCAGTTACATAAACTGTATTTTAATAGATTTGTTGAAGTTCTGTGTTGATTTCCCCCCCATATTTACAACAATCATTTGCAAATTTTGAAGTATTTTGGTCATGGTTTCAAAGTACCAGCCATACCATATTTCTCTCTGATATACAGACAAAATGTTACATAGCAAAGCTTTAAATGGCAATTTTAAAAATAATTGCTGTCTCCTGTTGTCATGTGTGGCAACAAATAAGTGTGCACATAAAAAGTAGGCCAGTTCATCCTTACATATGAAATATTAAAGTTCTGCCATGCTACAGTGTGCTTTCAAAGCTGTAGTAGACACAGCAGTAGGAAGCGCTAATCTATGAAGACAATAGAATAAATATATTGTTCAATTTTAGTTTGACAACCATTTTTAGCCTTAAAGAAAGAGCAACAGCAAAAGCATATAAAACTTAATATTTAAGTCTTAGCACTTGTACCAGTATAAAGTAAAATGATTGCAGGCATGCATCTATTAGCTAGGAGCTAACTAAAGAGTTGAAAACTTGTTAAAATGTTAACTTCTAAATTACAGTTCACTTCCTGCTTAATTTTAAGTAATGGCATTACACTTGGTAGGATTATGTAATACAAGGTACCAAAAAACATGGTATCTAATGAAGAAAGCAAGATAAATTCAAATAATACAGAAAAGGATTTCGTTATAATGTTGGTAAGTGAATGGAAACAGCTGTCAAGATACCAGTTCCTATGTTTTATAAGACTAAGGTGATTTTCAGTGTGTGTATTGTGTGTCACACACACAATATTTGTGTGTGTCTGTCTGACCAGAAAAGATCATAATGCTTTTTAGTCAGGTGATGATGATAGAAGAATCTCTGATGTTGACTTCTGTATTAGTTGTTGAAGTTGACTTGCGTATTGTATGTTTGCACATCTAGAGTGAATACTTACACTTCATGGAGATCTTTATTTGACAACAGAGGCTTCAGGAGAGAGAATGTTACATCTTCTATATTTTTGAAATTTCAGCCTGCTAAGGCTGTTTGTCACCTTTCTATGGCTTTTAAATAGCAAGATTCCTGTGATAGCCTATTAACTGCAGCAATTGAATGTCTTTGAGAATTATAGGGTACCTTCTTATACTTGAGAAGTCATGGAAGTCCAGTGAAGTTCCTACTGACTGAAAAAGTGGAAACAATCATTTTTAAAAAGGGGGAAAAGGACAATCTGGAGAACTACAGGCCAGTCCATCTCACCTTTGTGCCTGGCAGGATCACGGAGCAGATCCTCCTGGAAACTATGCTAAGGCTCATGAAAAGTAAGAAGGTGGTTGGTGACAGCCAACATGGTTTCACTAAGGTCAAATTGTGCCTGAAAAATTTGGTGCCCTTCTAAAATGGGCACATTGGTGGATAAGGGAAAAGCAACTGATCTCATCTGACTGGACTTGTGCAAAGCATTTGACACTGTCCTGCATGACACCCTTGTCTCTAAACTAAAGAGACATGAATTTGATGGATCGATCATTTGGAGAATAAGGAATTTTCTGGATGGTCACATTCCAAGAGCTATGGTTACAGTTTGATGACCAAGTGGAGACCAGTGAGAAGTGGCATGCATTAGGAGTCAGTAGTGGACCCAGTGCTGTTCAACATCTCTGGTGGCAACATGGACAGTGGGATTGAGTGCACCCTCACCAGATTTGCCAATGACACCAAGCTGTGTGTGCAGATGACTCTGGAGAGAAGGGATGCCACCCAGAGAGACCTTGGCAGACCTGAGAGATGAGCTGATGCAAACCTCATGAACTTCAGCAAGGCCAAGAGCAAGGTCCTACACCTGAGCTGGGCAATCCCAAGCCCAAATACAGGTTTGATGGAGAATGGACTGGGAGCAGCCCTGAGGAAAAGGACTGGTAGGTGTTGGCTGAGGCGGCAACATCCACTTGCAACTCAGAAAGCCACCAGTATTCTGGGCTGCATCCAAAGAACTGTGAGCAGCAGATCAAGGGAGGTGATTCTCCCCATCATCTACTCAGCACTTCTGAGACTTCACCTGCAGTGTCTGGCTCTGGGGCCTACAACATGAGAAGAACAAGGACCTGTTGGAGTGAGTCCAGAGGAACCTGCAAAGCTGATCAAAGGGCTGGAGGAGCTCTCCTGAAGACAGGATGAGACAGCTGGTTTTTTCAGTCTGGAGAAGAGCAGGCTCTGGGCAGACCATCTAGCAGCCTTCCAGTGCCTAATGGGGCTACAAGAAAGTGGGAAGAGGGACTTTTTACAGGACATGTAATGATAGGATAATGGGTAATGGTTTTAACTGAAAGAGAGCAGGTTTAGATTAGATGTTAGGAAAAATTTCTTTACTGTGAGAGAGGTGAGGCACTGGCATACGTTGTCCAGAGAAGATGTGTATCCCTGGAAACATTCAAGGCCAGGTTGGATGGGGCTTTGTGCAAGCTGTTTTAGTGGAAGATTCCTTGCGCATGTCAGGGTGTTGGAATCAGATTATCCTTAAGGTCCCTTCCAACACAAACCATTCTATGATTCTGTGAATAATTATGGTACTGGCTGAGAGCTTTGGTTAGGATTAAGTTATTATTGAGTACAATTCTGAAATGATTCTGAATATTTCCTATCTCTCATATAAGAAGAAACACAGATTACTATGAAAAGTTATAGATGAGGCAATTTAAGAAAAGTTGTGAAAATGAGGTAAGGTAGGCTACATGTCATCTTAGCTATGTCTTATTAATATTCTTCATTCTATCCAAGATGTAAAATAAAGTCCTTATTCTGAATGTTTTAATTCTATACTAATAGGAAATACATGCCAAACACCTGCCTAAATCTGTGCTCTTCTATTCCTCTTTAGACACCTAAATAACAACCTTGTTCTCTGCAGTGCTGAGCTTTCAATTACTACCAGTGACACCTAAGTTTGATGCAAAACAAAAGACATATTTTAATAATGACATCCTGGCCTGCATCAAAAATAGTGTGGCCAGCAGGACTAGGGAAATGTCCCTCTGTACTTGGTACTGGTGAGGCCACACTTTGAGTGCTGTGTCCAGTTCCAGGCACCTCAACTCAGGAATGACATTTTGGTTCTGGAGTGAGGCCAGAGAATGAAAACAAAGCCAGTGAAGGGTCTAGAAAATAAATACTATGAGGAGCTGAGGGAGTATAGATAAAGCTGAGGTAGCTGGGTTTGTTAAGTTTGGAGAAATGGAGGTTCAGGGGTGACCTTATCTCTCTCTACAACTATCTGAAAGGAGATTGTAGCCAGGTGGGGATCAGCCTCTTCTCCCAGACAGTTAGCAACAGGATGAAAGGAAATGGCCTCCATCTGTGCCAGGGGAGGAGGTTCAGGTTGGACATCAGGAATATTTCTTCACTGAAAGGGTGATTAAACATTGAACAGGCTGCCCAGGGAGGTGATGGAGTCACCATCCCTAGAAGTGTTCAAGAAATGGCGGGACATGGCACTTAGTGCTGTGGTTTAGTTGACATGGCAGTGTTCAGTCAAAGGTTGGAGCTGATGATTTTGGAGGTCCTTTCCAACTTGAATGATTTCATGATTCTCATTTTCTGCCCTTTTTGTTCTCTACAAAGATGAAAGGAAGGAAGGAAGGAAGGAAGGAAGGAAGGAAGGAAGGAAGGAAGGATGACACAATACTGTCTTTAAACAATCTTGAGCTCTGGATTTGAAAAGTACAGAATAAAAAATCCACAATAAAACTCAAGCAGCTGAACCCACATTCTGGTCACAAGTGACAATGCTTGCAGAACCCTGGATCTGACAAAGACACGTAGGAATATATGGGATAACATGCAAAGATATTTCCCTGGAGGCAGTAGTACTTCTTACAAAATGAGTTTTGAAAGCTTTAGATTAAAACTCCAGCATTTCATTTCCATAACAGGCATAGCAGAGGACAAATTCACTTCTACCCCCCAGCAGTATTCCCCAAACTTGTTCCCATGACAGCAGTCCAGCTAGGACTGTCCTCACATAATTAGATACTCCCGAGTTACCTCCATGGTCTCTTAGTTCTATCCAACCTGTCTGCCAATAGACAGCTTCAGTGAATGCCATAACTTTTGATTCATGAGTGTCAGTCAGTCTGATAATCAGATCAGTCAGTCTGGCAATTTGCGCAGTGTTTTAGGACTTGTAACTGCACAGATCAAACTGGAGGTTTCTGTCCACCTACTAACACGAATAAAAGTGTGAGTGTGTCCAGCACACTGTGGTTAGTAATTAGGATTCCCTTGGACTTGGTGTCAGCAGCCACATTTCCCATCAGTGAAGAACTATATGTTATGTGAACACATCTGCCTCAACAAGAGAGAAAGTGCCGCTTCACAGAGTATTGTCTTCCCTCACAGAGTATTTATCTTTTTATTGTCTCTCTTAGTCCAGACAGAAACTATTTTCCTTAGGGCATTTCATGAAAAGCAGATGAAATTTTTAAATAAGTGTTTATGGAAAAGACTGTTTTCTCTGCAGGTAACTTGCCTATCTGTGGTGTGGCCAAACTGGTAGAGGGGGGAGGCACCAGGTAGTTCTGAAGCACTTACAGGGAGGTGGGTATTGCTGACAGCTGGATGTGGCATGAAGGCATCTTTGTACAGACCATGGAATGAGGTATGTTGAAACATCTGTTTCAGATCTGCTTCTATCTAGACTGCAACAGTCTCCAAGACTTGTCATTCCCGTTTCATGTGCAATTTCCTAAGGGAGTGTTCTGATCCTTGGCCATTGGAAAGGACTTTCAAGCAAGTCTTCCTGCTGAGGTGTTCCACCATGTCCTCAAGTGCTCCTGCTGCGAGACAGAATACACAGACCATGAATTCGGCTTGTAGGTTGTTATTGCAGGGACTTTGGCAAGATTTTATAGACACAAGAGTTGAGTTGAAAAGGCTCTTCAGAAGTATCAGAGGACAAGTTTCAAAGAGTGCCTTTACCTAGAGCTTGAGCTAAATATCACAGATTTTTCAGGCAGAGAACTGAAGTATAGGGAAGAACTTTGACTCATCATGAAGGTAGAGTACTTTGAGTTACTTCACAATAGAAAGATCAACTTGATTCTTCCTGACAGTTTAACAAATGAGTCATGCTTTTGTTTTAAATAGTAGTTCAGATCTCCTCAAGTTTTCTGTGGATTAACTTCAACAAGATGTTTCCTAAGAAATTACAAATTATTCTTCTGCATGTTCATGTGTCTACTAATTCTTTAGTTAATCTACTAATTGTCTGTTCTTCAAACAATTACAATTGTCATAATCACTAGTTTTCCCAGGACAAGAAGGGAATTCTTTCTACAGCATTAGAAAGCAATCTGAAAGAATATTCAGAGGTTCAGATGTTCTGTTTTGTATAAAGAAATTAAAGTATCATAATTAAGCATTTTCTAAGCACTACTGATAAGGAAAGCAGCTGACTGGTATCAGTGAAGTATATCATGTACAGGTATTCCGATTTTCTCTTTAGTGTAATGATTTCCTGTTTTTCTTAGTGGCTGAGAAACTAACACTTGCAGGACTACTGGTATATGCTGATAGCATGCTCTGAAATATGGATTTCTCATTTTTGTCTTCAGATGGTTGCTCAAAAAAATGTGTGAAATGAGCAATTACAGTAAATGGTTTGAATAGACTGAGTCCACATAGATTAGTACACTAAAAGATGTCATGTACTAATCACTAAAATGGACTACTGAGACAGTAAGAAGAAAGAGAGGAGTTGGGAACAGTTTTGAAAATTATTTAGTTTTCAGGCAATGATTACATAGAAAAGGGGGAAGAAAATGGAGAATTCTATTTGAATAACTTAGAAAATGTTTCAGGTGCTAGGACTTGGATTTAAGCAAGATTTCTAAAAAAAAAAAAATCCTGTAACATCCTAAAAGCTCTTAAAAATACTTGTCACTAAGATCATTAAATAAACCCATGATCTGGTACTTCTTAGATCAGCAAAAACATTATCAAATTTTTAAAAAATTAGCAAATCATCTCTGATAAATTTACAGATATTTCTAGAAAAGTAATAATAAAACTGTAATAAAGAAGCAGTAAAAATGAAAAAGAACAACTACAAGTACATGAAAACATTCATGATCCTAAGACAGTTTTTTAAGAGACAAATATTTAAATGAAAATATAAGTCTCAACTTTCATTGAAGGCTGAGACCATCAAGTGTTTATAGAGATGGTCCTATACAGTGTTCAGCATTTCACATAAAAGATGGTCATACTGTAGTGAGCTACACTGAGCATATTAGTTTTTCTGTAGAATGCATTCTTCTTCTTCACTATGGACAGTGCCACCAAGAGAAAATGAGGGAGGAGCTGGGGCTTATAACCCTTTATAACTTCTGCTGCCCAGCACAGGAGTGTCCTGGGAACAGGCAGCAGCTGCCTTTTATTGGGGTGTTCCACAGCCAGATGCTGCAGTACTGCAGGAACCCCTCTAAAACCTGATGCTGTTTAATGAAGCATTAGTCTTTATGCTGTTGTTTTTTCTACCTTCCCTTCCCTATGGGTAGGAAGCATTTCTGGGCAGTAGGGAGATCAGAAACAAAGACTATTTCACAGTTCATGTCAGGTAATGGTTTCAAGGACTGATTGCAAAAGTAAGTGCAGAGGCATCTAGAGAGTTAGAACAGACTGCAGGCTATCCCACGTTACATGTACAGCCTCTTGCCCTTGAGATACAGAGTACCCAAGGCAGCTTTGACTGCTTTCAAAAGAGACTCTGCTATTTAAAGGTAGTTGGCATGTCCCTCCTCTAGAATAAATGGAAGCTGGTTGTCCCATCTAACCTGCTCTATAGCCAAGTACCATATATGGGCACTTTCTGAGGGGATTCCCAAAATCCCATAGTAGCATGAGCAGGTTGCCCCAGTTTCCTCAATCTGGGCCTTTCTATATCCCAGAATAGTGAAATGAAGTGCCCAGTAGATATGCTGTGAGTAAGAGTCATTGTGATAACAGGTATTGAGAGACGCTGTAATATTATGTTAATTATTGGCTTGGAGCAACTCAAGTGTGTGTGTATGGGTGGGGGGTGGGGCGTGGGGAGTGTGTGAAGGGAGAGGTCAGATTTCAGGGAGGTGAGGTGGTGCCCTGTCCCAATCCAGGCCCTTGCTTCCTCCTTGGGAGCAGCTGTCAGTCAAAGGCAGCCTGAGAGCACTGCCCACAGCATACCCTGGAGCCCCTGACCCAGCCAAGAACGGAAAATAAAAGGAGCAACATGTGCTACTCATGGTCGTCTAAACTCTGCCACCTGAGCTTGTGACTCTCATAGGACTCCAGTGGTAACTATAAATTTCTTTTTCTCTCTCTTTGTATCTTCTTCTCATCTCCTTCCTTAATATTTTGGGTAATTTGGGACCGGGTGGGCTGTATTTTGATGAGTTATATGTGTTAGTATGTGCAAAGTCAATGCTTTGTGGAATGCTTTATTTTCGTTGAATGCTGCCCTTCCAAGCTTTTGCCAAGTTCTCTTATTTTCCAAAGTTTGCCAGAAAAAGTTCCCTCTGAGAAAACATGTCCAGGTTTTTCTCCTTTGCCCTCTCTCTTAAGGTGTTAAAAGAAATAAGTGGTTTTCTAAGAGTTCTGCAGGCACATTTTTGCAGCCTTGTATATTTTGAAAGTATAACTCCTTTGGTGAGCTTGTGGCTTGAGACTTGGGGTCTCACAGGTATATGGGAGGATATTACTTCAGCTGTTCCCATTAATTGTTCATTTGTTAGTGGTCTCATCAGGCTGAGCATGAGCTCTGAGGCTGATTATGTGGGATAATCTCATTGTCTGTCTTTGGCCAGGAAATGCAGCTGGACAGTAATTCACAGTGAAATACTGTAACTTCCAGCTCTCCATAACTGACACAACCATGTCACATCTCATCATTATTCAAGTGTGAAACAGCTGCCCCTCTCCATCCACTTCAGGCTTTCAGCCAGAAGAATTGCTGAAATACATCTTCCTTTGAGCTTACAAGACTTTTTAAAACATGCATAAGGCTTGAACATGGAATGTTACTCAATGATTTTTATGGGCACCTTTGCAGCCAATTTCAAGCTGCTCTGATGAGACAGAGCAAATGACTGCTTTTAGAAAGCAGCTCAGGTCTGTGCATAGTTTTAAAAAGTGGCATTTATTGTGCCTCTTTTTTGGTAGTATGCATATTCTGCCACACAACCCTCATAGCCTTCACTAGTCTTAGGTGTATTTTAATTTTCTTCTTAAAAATAAGCTTAACAAACAAATACTTTACATTGCCCTATAAGGAACAAACAGTTTAGCAGGAAGCTAAATTACTAGTGAAGTTTTTTGAAAGCAGTCAAAAGGAGACAAAATTAATTTGGTCCAAAATAGATGGCAAAAATTGAGGTTAGAGTTTCTCAGTGGAGCCAGTAGGAGGTATTACTTAATAAAATGAGTTTGTTGAGTAAAGCAGTTGGTGCTGATGATCTAGAGTTCATGGTGAACCCTTTTGGGAGCAGTGTGGGTGCTCTGAATGAGCTCTATGGTGGTTTTGTAGGTGGAGTACAACTGGAAGCTGGTGTGCTGCTTCTGGTTTAGTTCTACTCTGCACAGCCTAATGTTACTTTCCTATGTGAACCACTCTGATTACATGGAGACAATTGAAAGGATTCACTTCACACAAAAAAGCTTCCAGGTTGCATCTACTTTAGTGTTTCAGTGTGTTGTGTGAGCCTGGATGTGATGGAGGGAGACCCACTAATGCCCCCAATAATCCAGTGTATTCTATCCATTGGATGAGTGGGAAGAGGTTGATAGGGTACCTTTTCCATTGGCTGTACTACTGGTATGCACCTCTGGCTGCTGTCTGAGGTCAGAGCACCAAGAAAAAGGGTGATCTGGATGCTCCAAATAATTTCCTTCAGGTATACTGGAACAACTGTTGTGGGACAATGTTCTTAAAATCCCCCAGGTGTAATCTTCCATGTTGGAGCTCAGAAGGTAGAAGTCCCAGCTTTGAAAGTGTCGCCACCAGGAAACAGAACGTCTTTTGTTTTACTTTATAGGTACAGTTTTTGTGGTATGGGAATATCCCTCATCAACTGTGTATTTGTTTGGGTTTGTTTCCATGTTTGTTGTATCAATAAAATCTGCACCTGTTCGTTTTGGCACCAGGAATAGTTTGTTAGTTGTCTCTCCTGTATAAACATTTCCCACCTGCCTTGCTTTTGTCTCCATCGGTGATAAATACCCACTACACTTCTTGTGGGTAATTAGCAGGCCAGATAATCCAGGAGAGGAAAATTCTTTTGGACATCTGCAAACACTTTTTTTTCCTACATGTGCTTTTGTATTAGAAATTATGAGAAACGATTGGGGTTTTTTTAAGATATATGGGCTGAAAGAAAAAGCATGTGAAGATTATGTGCTGTTCTGCTGAGCAGGTATTAATAATTGACATTCGTGGTGAGACAGAAGGCAGTAGGCACTCTGAGGGACTGTGATGATATCATGGTAACCATGAGAGCAAAACCCGAGTGGTCTGTGATGACGGCAGATCTGTGCAGAGCTCTAGACAAGCTGTTCCTCTGCTGGGTACTTTGTATTTGATGGGAACCCGTTTATTGAACTCATACGTAAAATACCTACATAATCTTCTGAAAGTTTGCTGGGGACAAGATTGGGTCAGCTCAGTTGCAAAAACAGGGAGAGAATGAACTGCTGCTGATTTCAAGCATCACTCCAGAGAAATGAAGCAGGGGGAGGAACCTGTAGATGGGTGAGCCTGTTTTCCACGACCGATAGGCGCGATTTTCATTCTGTATGCCCAGGACACAGTCTACAGTATGAGAGATGACAACTGGCTCCTATGAATTGTTGTAGCTGCAATTTCCTTTGGTCATCTCAGTCCAGTCCCAAATACAGTGCAAAGATGTAGCTCCTCCCTGATTGCTGGCACACCTCTCATTGCCTTTGTGGAACTTAAAGCCTGTGTGATCACACAGAGAGCTGCTTGCCTGCCTCACACACTCACAAACCAGTGTACAGTAACTCCTGAGGAAAAGATTTTCTCAGGCCTTTTTTTGACTTAGTGATTAGTACACTTATCAAAATACAAATAGTTTTTATTTTCACTCTAATAATTTAGCAACTCAATTTATTATCTTGGCAACAACCATCTCAAAGGGCAGCTTTTTGGCTGCCAAAATGTAATATGGGAGGACATTCTCACCTCCCACCCTTTCAGCTTGGTGAAAACAGGCAGGATTTGGGCTGAGTCTGGGGCAGGACAATGGGCCCCCAACACACGTTTTGCTGACGTGTTATTGCCTCAGTTTTCCTGTGCCTTTCCTGTCCCATGAGGGAAGGCTGCAAGGCAGCAATGACACAGGGTGTCATGCAGAGACACTTCTTGTTTCAACTAAGGCCTTTTTGTGCATTCTTAGTTCTTACTTTTGTTGGGCTGTTCTGTTTGGCTGTGTGAACTGGTAAAGCAACTGATTCCTGACCTTAGAGAATCCCTCTGGTGAGAGAATTTCTTTGTTGGCAGAGAGCTCTCTGCCTTCACAACACCAATGGTGACAAGGGACCAGCCATCAGTAGGTACAGTTATGCTGTAGTGGCTAAATACGTGTTCCTGGGAAAATAAATATATTGCATGCAGTTGCAGAGCACTTGACACATGTGCCCTTGATCTCTGCCCTGGTGTACAACTCTGCTGCAGAAACCTCTGGTTCAGGTAGTATCTGTTTGGCTTCAGGCTGGGTATGAGCAGGGATGTCTTGGTTGTCTTATCCTTTGCATAAAGTATGACAAAATCCTAAAGACTATAAAACATAAGGCGTGTAGTTTTTTCCCCACCCTTCCAAGAGAGGAACTGGGCCCTCACAAGCTGCTATTAATTGAATATTTTTTTTTATTATTTTCTATTCTGCCTGAATAGGTTAGGTAGCTTTAAAAGCCTTTTAATTTACTGATAGTTTAGTTTTATGGAAATGCATTCACATAACCCTGAAATGCATACAATGGCTGTAATTATTTGCTCTAAACTGAAATAAGCATGTGCTAACACTTAGAGAAAAAGGAATGTTGGTTGAAAAACAGAAAATCTCTTCAGTGTTGGATTTTGAGTTATCACTGCAAAATAAGATACTGAATGATGTTACATCTGGTTAGATCCTTGTATTAATACATCGTCAGCTTAGTATATAAGAAAATCTGTGATAGAATGAAAGTGGAGTTAATGTGTTCTTTATCATCCTTCACTGTCCAGAGGAATGGGTAAGAATTACTGCTGGAGTTTCTCTCTTATTCCCCATATAATTTTTGTAGCCTAGACATCTGAATTCCCTCTTAGGCTTTTCCTCTTTTAATTTATATCAGTATTATTTTCACATAACTTAAAGTACTTTACAAGACAGTATTTAAAAATAGGTAAGGAAAAATAAATATAGTAAAATATATTTCTTTTGGTTTTCTCCCCCTTCCCCTGGTAAGTAGGAGACAAGAGAAACAGAAAAAATATTCTGCGTAAAGTCAAAATATTTGAGTGTCCTGGGGGAAAAGGGAAGGAAGGTTCAGTGACAGGCAATTGTGAGCACTATCTTTATGAATTACAAACCTGTTTCAGGTAAATACAAACTTTTCTGATAACTGCTTAGAGAATCTGTGGTTTTATTGATCTTTTTCATTTGTGCTTACTCTTCAAACTCTGATTGCCACAAGGTGGGTCAAAAGACTATTCTACAGGGTCTGGGGATCAGCCTTCAATTTGCATTGTACTTTCACTCTGTTTTATTCCCTGAGGTTGAAGAGCTAATAGATGTGGGATTTACCTCCCCAAATTAACCCATTTTGTTTCTATTAACATTCAGATTTAGCTCAGAAGAAAGTACTCAACCATTTCAAATATCTGTTTTGTGCCAGCCCAGCTTGTTAAAGACTTCAAAGACTAAGGCAAAAATTGGCATTATTTTCCCTATTGAAAAAAGTAGGAAACATACAGTATTGATGCAAACTCAGTATTTCCTCTTTTAGAACAAGAGTTATTTTAGTTTCACAAGAAAGTTGTTGGTTTCAAGAATATCACTCAAATATTTTTCCATTAATTTCAATACTTCATTGTGGCCAATTACATATTTTCTCTAGTTGTTTGAAGTAGTCGCCGTACACTGTTATATATGGATATTGTGGGTATTTAAAGAGATTTCACCCTCCAAACACACATTTTATTTCTCTGTTTTACTCAGAAGATTGTTAGAATCATAGAATATCCTGAGTTGGAAAGCACCTCAGAGATCATCAATGTCTGGCTCCCAGCCCTGCACAGGACCACTCCAAAAATCACACCACGTACCTGAGAGGGGTGTAGAAAATTATTTTACAAACATTTTTGAATAATTTATGGGTAGCTGATTTAAATATTTAATATTAAAAATTTAATTTTAAATTGGAATTGTCAGTTGAAGCTATGAATCTCTTATTTTTCTTACCAACCAGGCAATATAACACATTTCTTAAAATAAGGTAGTTTCACAAATTGCACTGTATAAGTAAAGGATGGAGTAAAAATTTGCCTGAAGTTTATGGACATCTCTGCATTGGTACTTGGGGACAAAACACATCAGCTAATTATGGCTTAGGCTAAATCTCCCAAACCTCTCACAGTAGTCAGTGAAGAGAGAGGAACTTCTCCAAGGGACAGTGTAGAGCAGAAGCCAAGCATAGCTGTTCTTATTTGTGCCATGTTCAGCTCTAAGTATCTGTGTCACCTAAGGTTTGTATAACATCCAATGTCACAGCAGCTAATCCTTCCACATGTCAATTAGTTAAGTATTATGGTCTAAAATGTCAATACTCATTTTAACTTCGCATAGAGTAGAAACTATGATTTGGGTATGTTTTATAAAAATATCTAAATCACTTTATCATTTTCAATAAACCTACATTAAGACAATGAAGTCAACAGCAGAATGTTTAAACTTCCTTTTATGCAGATTTCTTAAAGATAAATAAGGAGTCAATGAAGGAAGAATGTGTCCTATTATTTGGTCATTAATAGGTACCATAACTTAAAAGTGTGCTTGGTTCAGGGCATGCACATCACACATACATATCACTTTGTGGCAAAGTAGTCTAGTAGAGATTTATTGCCTTTGAGCTTTAAAAGGAAAAGGTTGACAAAGTGTAATAACTGAGCCTAGGCATTTCATGTTGTAAAATATGTGAGGGCTCATGAAAGTATCACAAGTCCCAGCACCAAGAAGGGAAACGGTTCTAATGGTTTCATCCTAAATCCCTGCAAATGTAAGCTTGTAGTTTCCTTTGATCAAATCAGAACACTATGTATTCTTATTAGTCCAATATTTTTTTAGCCATAGATTATATAGTTCACTCCCTTTGTTCATCTTCTGAGGTTCTGAGGCATTCCCAGCTTTGGTCTTAGTCCAGTTATGAGTTCCACATGTCATCATGTGAATACACAGGTTTTGGGTGCTCATTAAATCTGCTCCTTTTAGTTTCTCTTTGAGTTTACTGAGCAGTTGCACAGAAAAAAACCCCAACCAACCAAACAAAAAACAACAACCAAAACCCCCCCCCCCCAAAAAAAAAAAAAAAACCAAACAAGCCAGTTGTGTTTAAACCATGCAAACATTTAAATAATATGCCTGCTTAAACATTGACATCTAAACTATTAATTTAATTAAGGCTTATATGATCTTCTGGCAAATACCATAACATTGTAAAAATTACAAGGTTCACCACTGTCCACAACCTGAAAAACTGTGTTAAAAGATGTACATTGGAATCAAGCTATCTGCTAAAAAATAATTAAATCAGCAAGGTAAGCTGCAGCACTTCAGTGTTGTCTAACATTAAATCAATATTCTGGGTGAGTGAGGCTGCTCTGGAATGTACACACTTTTCAAGAGCAGTGCTGGTTTAATTAGGCTGCGCCTCCAACTCCTAATTGTTCCCCTTCCCTTTCAGTGTGCTGGGGCAGTTCGTTGTGCTCAACCAACTCAAAGCGATTATTTTCTCTGCTGGATACCTGTCTGTGAGATCAGTTCCCCACTTTGGTTCACAGTGTGGATGAGTAAACACTTATGCCAGCAAAACAGAAGAGAGAATAAAATGGCAGGGATGAGAGGCCAGGATGCTTGAGCTGGTCAAAAGTTGTTGGAAGTTTTAGAGACAGTAAAGAAACCTTTCACATCTTCCCATGTCTATCAAGCTCAAGTAATCCATATTTTTTCCTTACATGTCCATCAAGAACTCTTTATTTTTGTATATATAAAGATTGTGAAGAACTGGACTAAACAAACCAGGCTGTTGTGGTTTAGGAATAGTATTCTCTGTGCCTCTCTGGAACTGCCACAGCATTTTTTCTTTCAAATATTCTGCCAGTTTATCAGGATCCTATAACTGTTCAGGGCAGAACTTCTAAACCACTGGAGCAGAATAGTCCTTCAAAAGCTGGCCCATTTTCTGCCACATTCCTTGCCACTCATGACTGTTCACCCTTGGGCCAGATCTTTTAAAGACCTGTGAAAAAATCTCTTTGTAACTCTGAATATGGTGTGGAGAAGACCTGGCAGATTTGACGACAAGAACAGGGTTTCATTAACATCGAAAGGGAATTCAAAATTCTCAAAAGCTGTTTAATAGGCCTGAAGGACAAATAGGGGATGAAAATCTGAGTAGAATCATCCTCCCCTGTTCCCCTCAGGTTGGCTACAATTATTCAAGGCCTCCCAAATGGAGCACCCAAGGTAAGGGCAGGAAAGCAAAACTGAACACACACCACGTAAACAGAACAAGCAACATTGTGACCAGTGGTTCTGTGCCTAACCCAAAAAAAAAGGGCTTCGATCAAAACTGTTTACAACCACCTCTAAGCTGACCTGTTTTGTCAACCCTTCATGCCTCAACCTGGGTGCCAGTTAAGGCTGTTGTGGTTTAGAAGTGGCATTGAGATTAGCTGAGTTGGTTAAAACTTGGTTGTCATAATGCCAAGGTCATGGGTTCATTCTCCTATGTGGGCCATTGACTTAAGAGTTGGACTCGATGATCCTTGTGGGTCCCTTCCAACTCAGAATAGTCTGTGATTCTCCAATTTAGCTTTCCCACTGAAATCACTTCAAACCATGTGCAGCTCGCTCAGAACCCTCAGCCTCCCTGCAGTGGGATGGAGAGAGAATTGGAAGCCCAGAAGAGATCATTGGTTGACATAAGAACAATTTACTGGCAGCAGCAATGAGATAAGAAAACGAATAGTAAGAGCAACCACCATGAGCAACCACCATAGCATCTCTACCATGCTGCCCCAAACTGAAAGGGACCCCTGTCCTTATTCCTGGACAAGGATGTGAGGTGGTATGGAATAACCTCAGGGTCCTGGCCATGTCCCCTCCTGGCTACTGCAAAAATTAACCCTGTCCTGGCTGGAACTAAGAATCTCAAATAACAAATCATCCTTTCTAAAGCACTGAGTTAACTTTGCTAGTGTACCTTCAGTTCACACATCCTTTATCTTTCAGGGTCATATATAGAGATATTTTTTTCTTTACATAGAACATTTTTTTTCTAAAAATATGTCATAGATGTCCTTTCTGACAAAAAAAAAGGGGAGGGAGGGGGGGAGAAGGTGGAAAAGTCTGTTATTTCTGCCCTCTGAGTGGTGTTCAAGGCAAATAAAGGCTAAGAATTGAAGGTCATTGCTTCCTTTGCTTATTCACTTTTATGCATAAGATTGGGATTTTAAGAGCCATACTAAATGTTTACTGTTAACATTATAAAAGGAAATTTTATTTTCCTTTTATACATTAGTAGTTCTGTGACATACCAGAGACTGTCTTTTTCTATTTCAGCTGAGTGAGTTATGCTAGCATTTGAGGCCCACTTACAGATTGTATTAGAGTATGACTGTCATCCTGCTTTTTCAACATCTCTGTTTAATGCAGCCTTCCTACCTGCATGCTCTGGTATAATACTTTCTTCTTTTAAGCCAACAGCCAGTTTGAGAGGTTTCTCTTTCTAGGCACTTTTTCCTGGCCTTGTGCCACAGTTTTGGTTGTGCCTACCCTTGCACATAGAGTTACCTGGGTTAGAAAGAATCTTTCAGGAGTTTTTGGTTTGCTATTTAGTCTGAGAAACTCAGCAGAATAAATCTACAGCATATTTCCACAAATGCTTTGAATTGCCACAACTCAGTTGACAATAAATTTTGTCACAAAGGGAGGAAACACTGGTAAGAGTGAAGAGTGATGTATGAAAAATGGGAGGGTATTTTGTGAGATAGATTATGTTTGATAGGATGTTTTTAATAAAGTTGTGATTTTTCTTGAGGATATTAAAATTGAAGACCATGTCGTAAAATTTAGAAAAAAAATTTTTTTTAGTCTTTGGTCCTATTTTTCACCACTACACCTTTTAGACATACACTTAATAATTTTATTCCTGGTGTTTCTGTTGTATGCAGAAGTGGAACACCTGTTCATGTTCACTTCTTCCTTATATAATTTTTTTTTTTACTTTTAATGATCCTCATTATCTGGAAAGGTTTGTTTTTCTGCTTTCAATGCCTGGGTCAGAATTTCCATTGTATTGTTTGTTCTTTCTACAGACCATGAATTCGGTAGCTGTAATAATAATAATAACAAAACCCCAGCAGATGAGAAATGTAAAATAGAGGCTTTAGAATTAGTCCCATCACAAAAAAAACCCCTTGTTTCATATTAATAAAATTTGCCTGAAATAGCTTTTTAGTTAATAAATTACTAATATTTCCATTCTCCAAGATTTTCACATGTGGAACCCTAGGAAGGTTATGAATTCATGCTCAAAGACATTTGGATTAGTATCTACCTTGAGTGTACATCTGCCTTTTATCATCACAGCATCATAATCATTCTTCATCTGCAGACCTGTGAAGTGAGAGAACTTGTTTCTGTCTAAAAGTTGTCAAACTGCAGTATAGAAAAGATAACTCTTTCAAAATAATGAAAAAAATTCTGTGGAATATCTGGGAATAATGCGAGATTTTCTTAATTTGTAAGATCGTGTGAAGCTGCTGGTTCATCCTTCCTCCATCCACCAATGAAAATTACTCAATGAAGATCAAACTTGTATTGGCAAAAGATGATGAACTAATCTGTGATGAATAGAAAGGAGGATCACATCACTTAGAGGAGAGCTACAGTCCTATTTGTGAGCTAGACAGAGATAGACTCTTTGCCATATAAAATTCCACATGTGCAATGTGGATTTGGTCCTTTGGTCTTGGTCAGGTAGGGGCTGGGGGTTTATGAGACACTATATTTGTTCTTGTGGGTGTGCTGCTTATTCATTGTCTGGGCTGTAGAAGGCCACAGCCAAGAGCTGCCACATAGCTCCACTGCCCTGTCTGCTGCTGTGTGAGAGGGGGATGGGCCTACTAAAATCAGTGACTTTCTCTACATCAAGCCCTTCTCTTCTCCAAAAAAAATCTGCATTTTCTATTATTCATTTTGCTTCGTGTGGGATTGCTAGTTGTGTACCCTTGCAGGCAACTGCTCTTTACACTTTGAAATCAGGACAAGCTTTTTATAATCTTGATTTTCACAGCCACAGAATAGCTTGTTTTAATATTTTCAGTAATCTTTTCCCCAAATTTATTTTCTTATCAATACAATTTCTTCACACTCTTAATAATTCCAGTGCCTATTGTCCAATAATTGAAATAACTAGTTATTTCTTTAGCTTCCACATCTACCTTTTAGAAGTGTAGCAGGGTTACCTCTCATTAAATCATTTCCTATTGTTTAATCTCAGCCATTTTCCTTTAGTTCTTTATAGTTTTATTTTCAGTTCCATGTCTTATTAATATACTCATGTGATAGCTTTCCTAATCGTCACTGGTCATTTTTATTTCTGAGTTTGACATTTTTTCTTGGATGGCTTTTAATTTAACATTGTCTGAATTTTTCTTGAAAGTTCTTTGGTTCCCCACTAATCTATTTTTGTGCCTTTCATCTTTTCCTATATAATTCAACTGTTTGTATCGTTCAGCTATTCGTTCCTCATTTATGAACCATAGAAACTGTGAGGAGATGGACAGGTTTTGTGGGATATATATACTAGAAGCAGGTCTTTGCTTAGATTTAAAGTAAACAGGAATTTAAAAATTGATCAGAACTTGAATGAAGTGGAAACCTGAATCCATGTACTGAGCAAAGAACCTGATTTGTTTTACCATACATAGCGTAGTCTTTTCTTTAAATAGCCCATCACCAAGAAGAATAAATTTGCCAGTTTATTATTCTTAGCTGTAGCAGAGGACATGCAGAAATAGCTTACACTCCAGCCTATATACACGGTCTGCGTCCCTCCTTTAACGCTCTGTTGCTCTTGTGTAGAGACATCATGATGGTCTCTCATGGGAGCACCCCAAGGCAGAGCTGGCAAATGTGTGCAGCAATCAGCACAACTTTCAGGCCATGAAAAAGGATGGCTCAGTACTATGAATAAATAGGTTCCTTTGTTGTTACTGAAATTTGACAAGCTTAAAATGTGACAGTTATTCTGTTTTAATCCTTTGTTTGCAAATCCATTCCACTGCTCGGTCAGGTTTGTGGATTGTGTGAGCAGCGATGGTGGCACAGTGCTCTCTCCAATTGTGTTGATGCTCCACTGCTTACTCACGGCACTCACTGTCGCTCCCTTGGACTAACCAAAGGATCTCAAAGCAGTCCCCATCCACTACAACCTCCACTTCCAAACGTTTTCTTACTGTCTTTCCCTTCTGCTGTTGTTCCACATGCCATTGTCTGTGTATATACAGTGACTGTTCAGGCTTTTTGATAGTGTGAACATGAAACAAGTGCCATACAAGTATTTCACATCTTGTAGAATTCTCTCTATTTCACTAACTGTTTATTCCTTACTTGATTATATGACATTAGTTACTGCCTTCTGTAGTTTGTATTTCTCTGCATTAATGAGTAGACAGATGTTTTGCTTCTGAAAGGAGAAATCTCTATGAAAAACAGATCCATTATTCCAATAGACTTATTAACTTAGATAATTCACAATATAACTTTTCAAAGAATTGTCTCATTTATGGCAGTTTTATTGTAAATTTGAAAAAATCTCTTGGTTATCCAATATTTTTATGGAAAGCAGGACTTCTCAGATGTTCAATACTACACATTCAATTTTATTGATAAAGTCTGAAATTCATGTCAACTCACAACCTTACATTTTCTTTCACTTAAAAAATCTTCTATCTCTGCCCCTTTCCACACCAGTAGACACAGAGCAAAAATCAGACTCCTGAGATTACCTTTCTCTTCTGCTTCAAGAGAAATGCAAAGGTTTAAAAATCACTGAAGAAAACATGAAGCCCTATATTATTTACCTGAATAAGATTTCTGCAGATGGAGCCTGACAAAAGGGTGATTCCATGGGGTGGGTTAAAGAGAAATATCTCCAAAGCTTTTCATGCAATTAGCAATGTCTTTCATTGAGTGTTTTTCTGATACCTGGAACGAAAAATATCTTTTTATTCTCTCTATACAGTTTGTATTTTGTGTAATTATGCATTCCAGGTATTTTCTTCAGATCACCTCACTGTCCTTAATGGGCATTGCATCAGAACTTACTGGCAAAAATCCTCAGGCTGGATCTGTGGCAAGTATGATCCACCTAGCTTTGTTGAGAGGAATTTTGCAGCTGAGGTGGTTTGATTGTGTTTTGATGAGATTAGAGGTCTCTGTACATGCTTGAACATAAAGAAACAGAATGATAAAAATGCTTCCAGGGTACTCATAGATCAAATTCTTGTCAAGCACTATAGTAGAGTGTATGACAAAGGACTATTTCTCATCAACCCGGAATACACGTTTTCTAATGTTGCACAACTGCTGTTGCGTTTTCCTCATTTTTAAGAAAACCGAAATCCAGGATTCAGTAGCCAAATGAATACAGAGATCAGTGAGTGTTTTGCAGTTGAATGAGATAGGCCTGGAGTTCTGTGGCTGAATGTTTGTTTGTTTTTTAGAGTCCAGTTTTAAATAGTGCAATGTATCTTCAGTTTTACTTTAATGGAATATGAGGGTACATACTCAGCTTCTTGTTGATCTGAAAAGGTACAAAAGAAATGCAGAAACCTGATGCTTTCACTGAAACCATGGGAAAATCAAGGACCCTCAGAATGTTTGCAAAGCATATGTTAAGTGCCTTAGGCTGCTGATAAAAACTGGAGTCCCCTGAATGGAATTTGAGAGTTTTTCACATTGTGCAATTGAAAATACTCTGGTTTATGGTATTAAAATTAATATAAACTGAAAATTAAACTAAACCAAACACAGGAGTACCAAAATGGATAACCCCAAATCTGACTCTTTACCTCCTTCAAGCCAAACTGCACATATCCTTCAGCTGATACTAAAATACTTGGCATTAATCTATCACTATGAATGTCACTGTTCTCTACAATTTGTTTAAGTTTAGATTTTTTGGGGCAAATTTGGCAAAGCATGAAGTATGACATAATGAATTGAAAGAACAGGCTGTGCTTGCAAATTAAAAATGCTTCCATGTGAACTCTTTGCAGTTTTTCTTCAGAAAATTCCTTTTCTGAGTACAGGTACTGACCTCACTTGCGAGTCCGTTACCCCCCATTCAGCAGGATGTTAATATTTCTGATACAGTAACTTCCTCTGTGTAAAGAATTATCTCATCTTTTTAGCAGGTAACTCAAACACGACCTGTAACATGCTCTGCAACTCTTTCAGCACTGATGAAGCTCAGAAAGTACAGACAAACAACAATGCTCCTTTGCTTCCATGTCTGACCCTTGTACATTCTACACTACTTAGGGTGCTCCCTGAAAAGTTCAAGACTTCTTTTGGCCCATTTCCCAGTGGAGGATGCTGGAGTACACTGCCCCTGGCTGGCACTTCATTCCTTCACTGGGAAGTTGCCTCCTGCCCAGCCACACAGGCTTTGTGATGACAAAGAGCAATGTAAAAGCCTAAAAAGCAACAAGTCAAATGAGAAATGGAGCTGTGGAGGGGTCCAGAGCACAGATCTGATGAGGAGCAGCTGAGGCAGATGGGGATGCTCATCCTGGAAAAAATGAGATTCAGGGAGGACCCTCTGGCTCGCTACAACTACCTGAAAGGAGGTTGTAGCCAGGTGAGGGTTGGTCTCTTCTCCCAAGTAACAGGACAAGAAGAAATGGCCTCAAGTTGTGCCAGGGGAGGTTTAGATTGGATTGCAGGGAAACTTCCTTCACTGAGAGTGGTCAAGCATTGGATCAGGGAATTGAGTCAGTCACATCCCTGGGGATATTAAAAAGCCGTGTTGATGTGGCACTTCAGGACATGATTCAGTGCTGGGTTTGTGGTTCAATGATGATGTTAAAGGTCTTTTTCAACCTAATGATTCTGTGATTCTATGAGGATGTTCCTTATCCAAAAAAGAGAACTCTCTCTTCTATCAGCTGATAAGGGAAATTTTGGCTGTACCTTGTAGTACACCGTTTAACTTTTTATATGATGTTTAGATGATTCATTGTCAATATATACTTCATAATATAGAAGTCAAAGATAAAAGAATTGTAAGCAGACTTTAATTAATCAAATACCTCTGAATTGTTCTTCATTCACTTATTAAGTGATTAAATAGTCAGCAAATGAAGGAATTTCTCTGAGATCACTGTGCCCAGTCCTCTAGTGCAGCCAGTAGCTCAGCCACACCATCTTTTATGTACCCTGCTCAAGATTCATCAGCATCAGGCATTTGTGAGCCTCAAGAATTTTACTAAAATTCTTCCAGAAACTCAGATGATTATAAACATTTTCCTAATTTTCAGTCCAGGTATCAGAAGTCAGCTTTAATAATCACTTTAATAGAATTCTGACTCTGTTAAAATATTTTTACTTTTACACTCCTTTCATCAAAGAGGTAAAAAATGAAGCCACTTTAGAGTGACTTTGTTCATACACTTAGAGGGATGGTCTATGTTAATAATGAGATTTAACTGGCCTTGAAAATGAAATTCATATTCTATAGGCCAGTTGTATAACCAGTATAAAAATATATTTTAAATATATTCTAGAATTTGGATTCAGGTAATTCAAATATTTTGCCTGGTAATGTTCTGGCAGATGATAGCACTCTATGACTGGGGTCGTGTTGTTTAAAATGCTTATGATTTTCTTTCAAGATTCCTCCTCCCACATATGTATGTAGCCCCATCTAAGTATTTATATATATGAAAGCATTGGTTTTTAAATATGGACCAATTCTGGCAGTAATTTAGAAATTTATTGATTTAGATTACATTGAGTCTCCCTAAAAAGCATTATACAAATGTGCACAAAGGTCCCCTCAGTCATTTACAAAATTCTCTCACCATGAAAAAGAATGTTTTGGCTTGTTTTGCAATATGTTTAACAGTGTCAACTGCTGTTGTAATAACATTAAATTATTCTACTGCACTGCTGAAAAGTGGCCATATAGATACTATAATAAAACACCAAACTCTTTTGATTAGAATTATTCATACTATTACAATTAAAACAGTTTGTTTTCTTGCCCTTTAGTACTGTCTTTGTAGAAAATCCTTACATGCCTTCAATGAAGTTTTAACCTAAGTTTTCTAAATCCCATGGTTGAATTACTCAGGTATACAGCTGAGTTGATGAACTTGCTAATTGCATATGATAATTTTAACCATAGAAGAATTCAGCACAGGACAAAGTTTGTGACACACAGTGTTCAGACACTTATTTGCAGGGTTGTCTCCAAACTGAAGTCAATAGTGGCACTGAGGCACAAGGAGAGGAGTGCAGATCTTAACAGTAAAAGCAACTACAAACATTAAATATTCAATGTGCAGAGAAACAGAAAATGTTGGGTGTCTGTGATAATGGTGACTAAGAAGGGGTACAGTAATGGGATACAAAACAGGGAAGAACACAAAGATTCACAAGTTTATCCAACCCATTTTTAAACTCAAGCTGAAGAACTCATGTCATTATCAGATTAGAGTTTTAAGGTAATAAAAATATCTTATATTTTAAATAATAATCCTTATAGAGGTTTGTGTAGAGCTTAAACCTCCTTTATATTTTGAGTTAACATAGTTCATGAACTTCATGGCAACTAAAAAATGTGAGCTCCTCAATGGACAATGAGACCACCTATTTTTATGTTTAATATAAAATAATAGAATAGGCTTTGAAATTCTCTATAAAGGCAAACTGATTCCTAGAAAGCTAAGAACAGAACTTGTTATGAGCTAGCAGCAATACACTAACTCCCTAAAGGAAGACATGGTCAAAACTTTTTGTATCATAGCATTTGTCTGAGAGTGATACTAATAAAGCCACCTGCTTATCCACTCCGCTGGAGTTTACTCCACATTCATTGCCCTGTGTAAACAAGTCCAGGATTTCACAGGGATTAAAAAACTCTAAAGACAATATAAATCTCTTACAGTGTGATATTTACGTTTATCATATATTGGTGATTGTAACAGTTATGAATCTGTACTTGTACTCATTGTAACCTCAAACAACAAACATTTGTTTTCCATGTTTTCTTCCCAAAGGCCCTGATGTTTCCAGTGTAACCAAACCTTCTTGTATTTTTCCTGGTACAATAGTTTGAAGCGGTCAATAGTAGGAATGTTAACAGTATTAAAAAAAACCAACACAACAAACCCCAAACCCAAACCAAACTGAAACCACCACCAAAAACCACACGAAAGTTGCATCCAACCCCCAAAACAATATCCATAAGAAAAATAGATCAGAGTTGTCTACGTGATATTCCCTATCATACACTACAAAATGCAGAGATAAATGATGGGGGAAAGAGCAGATTAAGATTTGGAGGTTTTTCCTCATTTTCCCCTGCCTTCATGAATGTTTGCTCAGAACACATACCTGTGCTCTGTGAGACATACTTAACTTTTACATAAATCCTGTTTCCAATCTAAAAATAGCCAGTGAATCACTGTTCAGATCTCAAGCATGCTTTTAAATTCTGTTGTTTTCTTTTCTCTTGTCGATGTATCTACAAAACAACCCATTTTTAGGTCTTGTATACTTTGGGTATGAAGTATTGCTGTGACAAAAGGTGAGGGAATCTGCAGAAGTCCATGTGCTGTATGGGAGGTCTGAGTGAATCACAGAAAAAGGAAAAACATTCCAGGGGAAAAGACTTGTTTTATAGTGAAATTCAGCACCCTGAAAAATTGTGTTTGCTCCTAAATATCAATACACCTAATGTGAGACAGGTAAGCGGGAAAGGTGAGAAGGCAGGATAGTCTTGTAAATGTGTTTGTCTTTCAGAAAAAACTTACCTAAAATCAGGAACTGAATAATGTTCAGTGGCATTTATCAATGGTATAGGAAATAATTTTTAAAGGACAATTACAAATGCAGAAATGTAGACAGAAATAACTATTTCAGGATGCTGTAAATAGCATTATATTAATTATTTCAAGATATGGTATGTATTAAAGATGGAATTCAGAGGTAGAATGCATTTTAATAATTAACATAAAAATTCTTAGGCTAATATATATGTATTATATGTATAATACCTATATGATTAGGTGTGTCTATGATATTTTATAATTCTCTGGGCTGTGGAGGTTCACAGTGAGCAATATAACACAACCTCCCCAAATACACTCTGAAAAGTCATGAACGACACACTTAGAAAACATTTCATTATTTGAAGTCTCATATTAGAACACAGTAATCATTAACGATGCATTAAAATATTTGGAAAATAACTAATTTCTCTAGTCAAAAAATGTTGGAAATACATCATATTCCACAAATACTCTAACCTGAAAAATACAGAAATTCATAGTTGAAATTTTTATGTATATAATCATAGAATCATAGAATTGATTGGGTTGGAAAAGACCTCCGAGATCATCAAGTCCAACCCTTGGGCCAACTCCAGTCCATTTACCAGATCATGGCACTCAGTGCCACGGCCAAGCTCACTTTAAAAACCTCCAGGGATGGGGAATCCACCCCCTCTCTGGGCAGCCCATTCCAATGCCTGAGCACTCTCTCTGCAAAGAATTTTTTTCTGATATCCAAACATAAACATATCCACGTCTAAACTGAACTTAGTGGTTTGTTATAAAATGTGCCTCAATTGGATGAAGTTCTCTAATCTTCTCAGTGTAATGCCTTTAATCTGTGATGAAAGGCTATATTTTTAAATTGTAGCATTATTCTTGTGGTTTCTTTTTAGATTGTATTTCATTTGAAAAGCGACCATCAAAAGTAAATAGAGTAATCCACCAGTCTCACAAGATATTATGGCACTGCTGCTCATCTGTTATCAGAATTAAATTGAATATTTTAACACAGCATCACTTTGGGAGTAATGATAACCCCAGGTGTGATTATATACAGATCCATGCCTTGTGAAGACATGTATCTGCAAACTTTCTGTGAATCAGGTGCACAGCAGTAGTTCCTGCATGCATCCTCTTGCTCCTTGCTGTGCTCAAATGCCACTTTGTTAAACAGCCATGGAAGTCTGCAGTTTTAAACTGGCCTAATGGGATGAACATAAAAATGAAGTCATCTTACTCACTGGAAAAACTTCATTTAATGATTCCACATCAACACAGTGGCTTGCAGCATCCTCTCTTCGGTATTGATTCCTCAAAGCTAATTGAAATGCCCATATTTGAGAACTTCTATGTGAACAACAAACCAATCTGCTTAAAAAATTGCAATAGTTTAGCTGATGACATTTCATTCACTGAAATTGGAACTAATTTGCTATGTGCCTTTTTTGTATTTGCCCCCATTTTTCCCCCAGTTTTGCCCTGTGGTGTCTGTTTCTGTGCTTTCACTGGGCCTGATTCAAAGCTGTTGCTCTTAACAGTGCAATATTTTCTCAGAGCTACACGTTGTTCCACAGTGTATGGGAAGGAAAAGTTTCTGAATTGCCCTATGTCTATTTGTGGTTTAGATCCTGTTGCACAGGTATTATCTAAACTGCTGATGGTGGCCAGGAAACAGGACCAAGCAGTGGATCCCTGATCATTCACTCTGTTCCCATTGTGGATCATTCAAAAGCTGGAATTGGAGTGCTCCCAAAAATGCGGGATGAATCAAATTAGTGCAACAAATTTAGCTTCCTCTGCCTACACAGTCTTTTAAAAAACTGTCTCGGAATGTTTAACACCCTCCAATGCCCCCTCATGTCATTCCCTCAGCCCTTCCTGTCACCTCAGGTTTGTGCTGTATAATCCATCTCTCTGGTAGGTTCCAACGAAGCCATTGCATTATTGCAGACACTCTGAAATTTTAAAAGTGTGCAATAATAACAATAATGCATTATGGCAACAGAGCACCATCTGCGGCCCAGAAGATGGTGAAATCCAAAGGCAAAGCACCTGGCTGTGGGCAGTCTGTCACAAAAGAGGCTCCTCTGAAGTGGTGTGGATGCTTACCCTCCACTGGACTTGGTGCTGGGTTTGTTTAGGTAGTTGAAATTGGTAGTGTTGAAAATGTGAGAAAAAAAAATCAAGATTGGTCTTCTGCTCTACCAAAGGAATTTTGAATGGGAGGATGTAAGCAGTTTAAATGAGAAATTTTGTTTTAATCTCATTCCTAGCTAAGAACCAGGGGGGTTTTGTTTGTGATTTTTTGTTTGGTTTTTGTTTGTGTGTTTTTTTTTGTTTTGGTTCTGTTTGTGGCTTTTTTTTTTGTTTGTGCTTTTTTGTGTTTGTTATTTGTTTGGGTGTTTTGTTTTATTTTTTAATAAAAAGAATGTTCAATCCTAAAGCTCTTAGGAAGAAAAGTGAGTTTTGGTCTATGATGAAAGGTGTGGTAGGAGCCACTCACATGTCATCTCTGTTCCAGGCCAGTCAAATGACAGGTAGTGTTTCATTAAGAATGTTCAAAGGTTTTCCTTTTCAGAACGTAAAATTTGTATGTGATGCATCATTTCTGGTGACATTAACTTTAAGGAAAACATATAATTTGAGTTTTTAGGGAGAAAGGGTTTGTTAATTTGTCTAGATTTTCTTTCTTCACTTCAATGAACAAGAGTCAAACAGGCAAAGAGCAGAGTCTTGGCTGTAAAATCTGAAATCTTTTGGCATATAGTGGAGGAATTCTATTTCAAATTGAATGCATGGCCAGGAGTAATTCTAGAACCTTGTTTGTAACACTGCTGCTATGTGTTGGACACATTGGAACCTCACTCTCTGCATTTCTGTACCCAACTTGAACCATCACCATCATCCATTTAACTCTTGTGAATAGTGAATCTTCCCGTCAAACTCCAAAGGTGTGGAAGGGACTTCACCATCTTTTACAGCTGCTGTGCTGTGGCTCTTAAAATATGATGGTTATTAACAGAGGATACATGTCAACCAACCTCCAAAGACTGGGAAAAAAGATGGAAATAAACAGTGAGGTGCCTTCAGCAGTGATTTGGCTTACTGTGAGTGAGCAGGCTTCGAGGACCAAGGAGGAAAATTCGGGGAACTCACAGGCACATGAGTAAAATTTGGTTTCCTTGTATGCTAACTCCTCCTTTCCCAGTCAAAATCCAAAGCAAAAATACCTCCAACCAAATCATACAAGCTTTCCGGAAGACCACATTGAACATATTAATCTGGCAACTAATATAATAGTACCTAGATTTTTCCTACTAAAACTCAAACAAAACCTATTTTCTTTTAAAATAAACTCACACAGTGTAAGCTGGAATCCTTACTCTAAATCAAAAACTTATAGGAAAAAAATAATTGAATGGGCATTGACAGGTCCTGTGCTCACCCTTTTGGACTGAGGTGTGACCCATCCTGTTGCTCCTCAGCCTCTATTTGTACAGCTGATATTTAAATGTACTTAAAATCTGCTTTTTTTTCTTACTGAGGATTTCCTTTAGAACCTCATGATTGGACACTGAATTTGTCCATTATTTTGTCCCAGGATAATGGATGCATTTCCAAGCAGAGGACTTAGCAATCTTTATTGTACAATGCCAAACAATCAGACAATGGAGGCCAAGCCTGTTGTCAAATTGCATTTACAACCGACATTCTGTGAGACATTTGAAGTTACTACATACACCTTCAGTTTGTGTGGGAGTCATGACATTAAAAATGACATAACACTTATTATGCAGACAGAAAATAAACATTTTTCTTCCCTTAAGGAATTTGAGATTGATGGATAATTACTTTGCTCACCAAGGAGAGACTTCCATAATCAGTATAAATCATAAGGTCATTAAATTGGTAGGGCAATGAGAAATAAATCAGTGCCCTGAAGATGACTTGTAATTGCTTGTTGCAGGATACATGGCTGAGTGATATTTTGTAAAGACCATAGTGTGCATCTATCTAATTGGGTTGGATGTGTTGGAGAGGCTCTAACAGTGTTGCTGAATAAGTCAAAGACCACCCACATATGGACCAAATGACTTACATGTCTGCAGGACACTCAGGAAAATCTGTATTACTGCTCCATTTCAACTCTATCAGGAGATTCCTAGGCTGCCTTAAAAAAAGGATAAAAAAAGAAACAAAAGGTTGATGCAATTTGCTTTGGGTAATGTGTCTAAACCCAACAATATGGAGACTGAAGGGCAGCGACAGCGATGCTATTTTAGAGTGTTCTGCATGTACATACTTCATAATTGGATTCAAATGACCAGAGAGTGACACTTCTCCCACAAGCAGCAGCTCTTTCTTGTAGCCATATCTAATAAACAGTTTGGAATCAAAATCACAAGAGATTAAGACTTTGCAGTTCGTGACCTTTTCGTACTGTGGGTTTATAAATAATATATTCATCAAAAGCAATTTAATTAACATGTGCATCTGCAGAAAGGCAGTAAATAACCATTCTAAAATTGAAGTAAATCATGGTACAGGGCTATCAGAAGGCTTTGCATTCTAGAGAATTGCCTCAAGTCTGTTCTGCAACCTAGGCAAAATAAATATGCATATCTAAAACACATTTATTCCATTGTTTTCCCTGTGGATTTAGGAGTTTTTTGTTTTCAGTTAATATTTATATCAGTCAGGATTAGCTGCACTAAAAATAATAGGATCATTCCAGGTTTACATCAGTGTCATCTGTTTAACATGCCTGTTAGTGGTGAAGTAAAAGGTTCTATTAAATGTTGTTGCTCATTCAACATGCTTCATTTCAAGTAAATGTATTTTAGTGTGGATGACAGTGCTAAAAGAGTTATATGACATTAGAGTTTAATCAGTGTCTAATTCCTTTTGGGCTCTGAGCTGTAGGAATACAGAAGACATGTTCCTCACTTAAGATTACAAATGCAAATAGTAGGCTTGGCATCATGCAAACAAAAGGAAAGCAAATACAAATGACATAGTTTGGTTAGTTAAGAATTGTGGCTGGGCTTTTAGGCTTTGTGGGTTGTTTTTTTACCTGGGAGGAGACATAATGGAAAGCAGAGACAGTAGGAATAGCCAGATCAGTGACTGCAAAAATCCTGGAAAGGCATAAAAATTGAGGACTACCGTCAGTTACTAAGAAGAGTAAAGAAAGTCTGGAATGATTATTTAATCTGAATCTCTGTTTTATTGTTTGCTAACTGAGAATACGCAGACACACAAGTGTTAGAGACTCTTCAGAGTGCTTATTGAAGCTGTTCACCATCTGCAGATTACCATGGCTACTACCCAAGCATGTAGTTCAATGACCAGTGAATATGACATCATTCAACATTCCAAACATTGTTCTAGACTAAAACATTGTGTATTACCCCAGTATTTATAAGGAGCCAAAGCAAAAACTTCATCAGAACTCCAAGGCATACAGGCCATTCAAAATTGAGATGCATCACTCTGAAGTAGGCCAGTCACCATCTTTCTAAAAAAAAACTAAACGAATCAAGTAGAAATTCTATATTACACATTTTTCTAATTATTGAATATGGTTTTAAATTTCATTTATGTTTATATTTAATGTTAAATCTTTTATGTCAAATGAGTAAGAAAACCTCAAACCAGTTTCCAGTCTGTTAAATTGCAGATAAATCTATTTATCTGGTTTCAAATGAAATACTCAACTATCTTAAGGACTTCATGGCTCTCCTTATTTGCCTGAATTCTGTTGAGTTAGCCTGCAAGAGAAAATCCAATTATTGAATTATGTGGTAACATCAGCAATTAGAAAATACACTGAAGTGTCAACCATGATCAGTTTTAACATGGATACTTCACTCCAGTAGTCACAGTCTGCTAGTAAAATTAATTTGCTGCCCATAATAGAATGATGATATTTCTTTTATTGCCTGATTATAGTCTGCTTTCACTTTCATGCTGTCTCAAACCTTTTCTGAATCAGGACTATTTTATTTTTTTCTGTGAGATTTAAACAGTTTTCCTTTTCTGTTATCTGTGACCAACAATGAGAGGAGGAGTTCAAGCTATTCTAAAAAGATGACATGGTTATGTTTCTGCAGAGGTTTCTTACAGAAGGCATTGGGCCAGATTTTCAGGTGCAACAGTTCAGTGCTGGTCCTTCAAATCTGGTTCTTTTAATACAAGCAAACAAAATATGCAGTCAGGAAGACAGTACACAGGGGAGTTGAACAGAATAGGTCTCTGAGCCTTATGAACTTTGAACTTTGTTGAATACCTAAAAATAAATAAATGGAAAAAAAGAGGTTTAAAGATATTATGGTTCTAGTTTTTCCAGCTGAAGCCTTAATATCTCTTGAGTCTGCTGTTCTGTTGCCACATCTTGATACAGAGAAGGGACAAAGACTTTTCCAAATAATGATCTTGAGTAGATTTCTGGGACTTGAGCCCTTTCAGAGAAGTTTATATCCTACCAGTACTGAGGAGTATGTTCTTTTTTTCAGCACCACCAGTAAACATTTTAACTTCCACCAGCACTGTCTGAATACAGAAGGGGAAAACAAGAGGGCACTGAATTGGCACAGGTTGGCAGATGTACCTAATCCTCGTGTTTGTGTGGTTTGTGGTTCATGTGTTAGATAAAAAGGAGCTGCTCCTCCTGTTAAGCATCTGAACCTGGAAGCTTGTTGGTAAAGCGTACAGAAGTTTAGGTAACACTTTTGAGTCTCTATGACTAAACGTCTTTGATAACAAATCAGATATTTAGGCAGGGAAGTAAACTAAAAGATCTTTTCTTCCTCTGTTTTCTACAGTTCTATGATCTCCCTTATTCCACTCCTTTTCCCTTTCCCTACACTTCAACAATGACCTGGTAAAGGAATTGCAAACATAGCAGATGCAATTTCAATATTACCTGCAGAAGCAGATGGAAAGAGGGAAGCCAAAACAATTTCTTATTTTATATTGGGAATTAAAGTTGAGGATATGAGGTGTTTTCCCTTGGCCAGGGAGGTGGAGGGAAAGGCAGGATAATGCCAGCTGCTCTGTTACTCATGAAAGCAAGATCTCACTAATTCGATGTTCTTCTCCACCTACATACAGAGAATAATCATCTCCTAAAAATATTTATACATCCATACTGATTTCAAATAGAACACATGCTTCCAAAAATGTAATAAAGAGATGTATGTTCCAATAATGAAGGTTATAAAATATTTAAATGCTTCCTCCGCTTCTTTCAAGAGGAAATGCCAAACAGCTAAAAGGAAGGAGATTCCAACTTCTCTTGTTTTTAGTGTGAGGTTCTTATTCCCCTTTGATTTATCACTCTCTTCTCCCAGAATAAAAACCTATTACTATTTTGTGATGCAGATCCTGATCCAAACTTCATACATATGCATTGCCATATGTTTCACACTTCATATGCTTTCCTTAGTTTCATTTCAGGTTCAACATCAACACTCTTTACCCGTCATGCTTATATACACATACTTTGTTCATTTCACACATCTTCCTATGTTTGCAGAGCGAAACAGAGAAAGAACTTGAATTGACTATATATCTTCTGGGGAAGAAGAGACTCCAGCTCATATCTAGGCCCTTCTATGTCATCCTTATTCACTGCTTGCTTGAAAAATATACCATAAGGTATTTACTGACTGTATGGGTCCAATCTAAACTCCCTTGCTTGTACAGGAATAGAATTCCAGCGAAATTAAGAAAAACTATGGTTTTATGCAAAGCCTCAAGAAGAAAAATTGTAAATAGCTTTGGGTATCTCTAGGCAGCATTACATGATTGAATTTTTGATTCCCTGTCACCTGCTGGAATACCTTGCTTGGTTTAATGCCCAGATTATCCTGGGGGTAGGTCTGAGGAGAGATTCTCAGAGCCAACTTCCTTGCATAACCTAGAGGGAAGATGCACCTTTCCAGCCCTGCTCTAGCTCTAGCTGCTCAAGGCAAGATACCTGGACACACATTTTAGACTCCAAAGAGTATATCATGCTATTCCAGGTAATGCAGTCCCAGCAATAACAAGAGAATCCTGCTTCTGATGAGTGAATGGCAAAGAAGATAGTACAGAAAGGAAGGGCTTGAGGGGGGGGGTTCTCAGCTCTAAATCTCCAAAGAAACTGCTGACTTTGGAGGGGTTTTCATGTTTAAAGCATTCTTCTAGCATAGTGCCATGGGTAGGTGAAAGGACTGCTACATAGGGCATACAACAGATGGTCTGCTGGAATGTTAAGGGTTTTTTTTTCTGGAAGTTTTGTGAAGTCTGGAATTTGTTTTGTTTTTTCTTTTTTTAAAAATTTGTTTTCTTGTGGGTTTTTTGTTTGTTTGTTTGTTTGTTTGTTTTTGGTTGGTTGGTTGGGTTTTTTTATAATTGGGGTGGGGAAGGCATGCTGTGATTTACCTGCCAGGTTGCTGAGGAAGGAATTTTTTTTGTTTGTTTTTCTTTATTTTTTTTTTCCCAGTGGGAATGAGATGATATAACAGCCCTTTTCCTGAACTCTACTTTCTTTGAATACCATAATTATATAATTACAGTTTGTTAATGTACTTGAAACAGAAGGGTGTTGTAAAATACAAATCCTTGTAAAATCCTTTAAATTTTACAGACTGCACCTACAGTGCATAACAGAACCAGCAACTGAAACTGTGAATTGAGCAATTCCAGACTTATAATAGCATTAGGCGTTCCACCAATATATTTAGGACCTTACATGGGAATACTATATGCATTTATAGACAACGGTCCTTTTGATTGATTTTCTACTTAGCAGTTTGGTTATGGCTATGGATAGGATGTGTTTCTGTTGTGGTTACTTAAAAATGGATACCAAAATTAGGAATACTTTTATGTTTTAGAGGAATAATCTGTTTCCTTGGTTTATTGACCCATACGGTAATCTTTTGCTTCCCCAGGTGAGTGATCTAGTGCTGCTTGGGCAGCAGCTGGCTAAGGATGAGCCAGCAGTGTGTCTGGCTGGCCGAGGCCAATGCCATCCTGCCTATGTCATGAATACTGTGACCAGTAGGATCAGGGAAATGACTGTGCCCCTGTACTTGGCACTGGTGAGGCCTCACCTAGAGTGTAAAAGAGAGTCGTTGAGGTGCTAGAGCATGTCCAGAGACAGGCAAAGAGCTGGGGAAGGGGCTAGAGGGTAAAACCCATGATGAGCAGCTGAGCGAGTTGGTGGTTTTGGCCTGGAGAAGAGAAGGCTCAGGTGTGACCTTACTGCTCTTTACAACCACCTGAAAGGATGTTGCAGCCAGGTGGCGGTTGTTCTCTTCTCCCGGACAACCAGTGACAGGACAAGAGGACATGGTCTCAAGTTGCACCAGGGGAGGTTCAGGCTGGACATAAGAATTTCTTCACAGAAAGGGTTGTTAAACATTGTAATGGACTGCCCAGGGAGCTGGGGGATCACCACCCCTGGAGGTGTTCAAGAAAAGACTGAGCGTGGCACTTAGTGCTGTACTCTAGTTGGCAAAGTGGTGATCAGTCAAAGGTTAGAGTCAATGATCTGATGCCTAAGAATGTGATTTAATGTAATTTTAGAAGGTTTTAGAATCTTATAGTCCCTGCTGAATTACTCTGACTTTAGATGTGAGTATTAAAGTGCCTTTCTCACGAGTTGAGAGCTGCTTGCATGCCTTGTCAAGACCGAGCTGTTTTTCAGCAGACACCTGCAAGGTAACAGAAGACAAACGACAGGAGAAGGCCCAACTGCCCCCCCATGATAAAGAGGGCAGATTGACAGAACTTTTTGGGTGGGCATTAAAGACAAAATGAGAGTTCTGATTGGATGGTAATGAGGGGTATAAGAACCCTGAGACTTCCTGACCTAGGGGTCAAACCCCTCTGGGTTTGAATGTGGAAGCTTCTACCTAATAAAACCCTATACCTTTCTCCATTAACTTGTCTTCAGTGTGTCTCTGTTCACAGGGGTACACGAGATAAGGCATAGACGGCATCAGTTCTCTCAGATCTTCTCCAACCTAAATGATTCTTAGATATGGGGTGGCTAGCCAAAAATTTACTTGGGTAGTAATTCTGTTCTGCTGGTACTTGAGAAAAAGCAGTGTGAGTGGCATACACAATTTGGATATATTAACTTATACCTCTACTTGCCCTATACAAATATACTTCATTTTTTAACTCTGTTTTGCAGTACTGTTTCAGCAAGCGTGAAAATGAGGCATCCTGTGAAACAAAGAATAATGTAGTGATTTCAGTGCTCACCTGGAAATCGGCATCCCTAAGTTCATCTCCCTTCTCCAAATCATGTCATGTAGAAGCAGAATTTGGGGAAGGAAATAGGAATAAAGTGTTAGATTGTCTAGGTGTACAGCTGCCTCAGAAAGATTCTGTTCCTGACAGTATCTTGAGCACTCAGGGCAACAAACACCAGGGTACAGGTGTGAGGTATTGCTTTAGGATTCTGCCACACCAACCTTTGTCAGGGGATCCACCTCACTTGACCTCTACCCATTCAGGACCTTAAATATCAGAGGAAACAACTGTTCATTTGATATTTATACAGATAAGAATACAGCTTTATTCTCATTTGACATTTAAATACAGTTTCATTATGGTTTTTCAGATAAATGTCAAATGAAAGGTTTCCAAATCTGACATTTTTTAATAGTATGCCTAAAAATGTTGAGATCAAATGAAGGACTGTGATTCATGTGGCTCTTAGCATGGTCTGCCTGCTTTCTACACACAACTTGAAGGCTAATTCTAGCTGAACAGAGATCAGTGAGCAGCATTTAACCAAAAAGGAGAACAAGAGAGTTCTCTGCGGAATTAATCAAGTTGAAGCAAAAAAAAACCAAAACCCAAACCCCTCATTTTTATGTAATAGACACTCCAAGTCTACTATCAAAGAGGTAAACAGCAATTTTAACTCCATGAAACTCCAAGACTCTAACACTGCAACCTGAGTTGTCGCTGCCTGCTCTGACCACCGCTAAGCTAATCTGCATTACCCCAGTAAAGGGTTACCCCAATAAATGGTGATGCCTGATAGGCCTGCAATATCTTTCAGAGATTCTTAACTATTTACCAAATAGATTCAATTCAATTTTTTCCTCTAAAAAAAGTTCACTTGTGATCAAATAGAGAGTTGTTCTTGAGTTGGCCGAGCAAAGGAAGACAGTATGTCATTGAGATTACTTCAGAAGAACAGTTTGTCAAAGACACATCAGATTTCTGACATAATTTCTTCAATGCTGTTGCAATCTTTGTTGACCCTATACTGTCTGTATAGGCCCTTGAAACAATGTGAGTAAATACTGACAAGTTTGTGGATTTGTCAATAAGTAACTTTGCAATGTGCTTTACAGGGATACAAGACCTTTAAAAATTAGTCTATGAGACTTTATTGCCCTGGAGAATTTTCTTTTGCTCTGCTACAGGAGAAAGAAACCCAGCCCCACATTGCTTCATATATGCAGATTTATGTGGTACACACAAATGTATTGCCTGATGATTAATAGATCTAGAAGTATTTTGTGATACAATTTCTTCTGCTGTCACTGAAAATTCCTGGCCAGCAAGATGTTACCATTGACTGTCTGATTTATACAGATTTCTAATAAGTGACCAGTAATAAGAAAAATATTGATAATTTTATGTACCATCTGCAGTGAGTTGTGCTTAAGAAAATCTGAGACATCTAGTGCATTTCAGCCTTATATAGAAGGGTGTAAGGAGCACCTTTACAGTTTTAGGTGAAATACATAGATTTGAGGCACAGGACTTCCCAGAAGGAGAGTGGTCTGGGAGCAAACAGCCTCTTGTTCTCCTACTGATGGTCTCAGGGAGGCACAGGGGTAATTTGTTCTCGGTGTAGAGCCCTATCAGCAAATCTCATTAATGTAACAACCCATTGGAACAAAGAGTTGTGAAAGAGAACAAAGGAACAAAACATCAGGAATGCTTCTGGAACAGACTGTGAATGCATAGTCTGAATAAACACAGAGAGAGAGAGAGAGAGAAGAACTCTAAATATACAGATGCAGGTATAGTTTTCAGGTCTGTTTAGATTGTACCAAAGGTGGTATCTACAGTCCCTAAAGTTACAACACAGTCTTATAAAAGATATAATTAAGAACGTTCTTTCTCTTTTGCCCATTTCCTTCAACCCAAACACCTCTATGAAGTTATATAGAACACCCTCAAGGAATATTTGTCATGTGCAGTAGTTTGACATGGACAATTATAGCAGACAGCAGAAGAGATTCTCCACTTCAGCTGTGTCTCTTTGTTCCACCTATTTTCTTACTTGTAACAACGTTGTTTGTAATAATAGAAAGAAATTTTGCTCATTTGAGACAAAGGAACCTCTTTTGGTCAATTGTATTTATAAACTTCAGTCATATGATACAGTTGATACCTGAGCTTTAGCTGTGTCTTTTCAATAGCAATGTGTATTTCCTTGTGAGATATTGTACCGAATCTCTGTACTGATCTATGAAATCAAGTATGTAGAGTTATTTCAGTTGCTCATGGGACATTTTATTCAATTATTCATAGCACCCTTATCCTGGCAGCATGCCCAGAGGTATTTCACTGGGGTCCAGACAACTGTCATTAAATGTCATTAATTACTTCCATGGAACAAAACAAGGAGGAAAGTCCAGAGTGAGCTAGTTTTTGTTTTCTCTTAGTTCCACGTGATTTTGTCTCCTGGAACTGTCCACTGACAGCAAATGGGCTGCTCAGCACTGCACCCTCTATCCCTGCGTTGCTGTTACCAACCATCTCATGAGCCAAAGGGTCAGTCCTTCCAGCCCTGCACACAGAGAACTGCACACAGCTGGGGCCAGACTGGGATGGGCTTGGTCCCAATTTTCATTTGAAGGAAGTGCTGCTCTTTAGGGTTATGTTCCTACCCTTGCCTGCCAGAAGAGGAAACTGAAATGAGAATTAAGACTGTTAGCTTGTGAAATAAGAATATACTTTGAAAAAAATATTGTTATGAATTATAAAACGTACTTTGTTTGCTTTAAATCACAAGTTTGAGGATGAATAACGTAACACCTTGAGATGGGCAAAATTCCTATACCTGCATTTGTATTTTGTTCATGAAAGGAGTCTCACCCCTCAAGAATTTTTAATTCTACTGGCTGATCATTGCAGCATTGCAGATGTGAGCAAGCATAATGTTTAAAGGCAGATAGAAAGTCTGGAGAGTGAACACTCTTCAGCATTTTGATGTATCTGCAGATGAATAATGGCAAGGTAGAGAGGAGAACCAGAAAAATGATGGAATGTAGAATTATGAAACTCAGTAACTCCATATTTACCAACTGGTATGCCTTGGATTTTTTTTTCTTGGAGTTGTGGATGATGAGAGAGGCAAAAAAATCTCAAACCCATTCTTTCTTTTGATTAACCCCAAATATATGAAAATATGCCTTACCATTAAGACTAACACCAGGACAGAAATCTGTCACCATTCCAGTACAAAATATTCCCACTGTGGCCTCTGATCAGTGTGGCACCACAAAAACCCAAACCAAAACCAGATATGTCCAAAAATCATTTTTGTTATTTTTAGATAGAGAGTTCTAAAGTAAACAGAAAGGTTTGTCTGAAACTGTCAGTGATGGGAATTGTATGGAACAGACAAAATTTCAGCCTGAGTCTGGATCAGAGTTAATTGTGGGGCTGTTCTTTAAATTTCCAAAGCATCCTCAGGGCAACCCCAAGGACACAATTATAAAATTGAAACCTCACTAATAGTATTAGGCCTGATTGTCTTTACAAACATGACCCGTAAGTGTTCTAGATGAAATGTGTTTTATCGGACAAGGTATTTAATTCTTTGTCCTTAAATGCATGGAATTTTTATGTCTCTTCAGTTATTTTTTTCCATTATGTGTCAGGAAAAAAAAATCACACAAATATACTTTATATGTCATCAAATAAATTATTTTCCCAAATTTTATTCATTACCTTTCCCTACACAAAGAACCATCTTAACATGGATTGGAACAAATTAGTCTTCCAAAATGTGTACTTTGAATGAATTTGAATGAGAATATGCAAATAACATGCAAAAAATCCCTTTTAAACATCACTTGGATCAGAAAGAAAAGAATGGCCCTTGCCACACTTGGAATTTTGTTATTGCATGTCTGGACCAGGTTTGCCTTCTCACCATGAAAACGAAATTCACATCTGCTTTTTTAGCAGTTTATCATCCCCAACACTGGAATTAGAAACAGGTGCCAGTTAAATGCAAAGGCAGTGCAAAAACGCCACACAATGTGTTTTCCATATGGTAAGGGAAGTGTAAGAAAGAGGAGAAAAAGGTTTTTCCAAGTCATGTAGTCAGAGAATCAAGGAATCAAAGTTAAAAAAAAAATCATGAGTGTAAGATAAAATCTTTAATGTGATTTTGTCCTTACCTTTTAAGATCTGAAAGAGAGACCATCCCATTCCTTTCTCCTAAAAGGCTCCAAAAAGGCAGATTGGGTAGAAGACAATGTTCACAACATATCATTCACTACTACGCTGGAATAATGAAACCTGATTTTTTTTTTCATGCTAGGAAAGAGCCAGTTTTATAGCCATAGTGTTAGGGGAAATGATTCTGTCAAAGCAGAAGTAACAACTAGTAGAGCATTTGACAGTTATTTTGCTTTACAATGAATTCTTTACATTCATAGAGTTTGAAAGTCACAGGCTGGCTCCAAAACTACAGGAATAATTTTGTGAAGCCCCAGCATATGAACTTGATTTTGCATCAATCCTTTCTTTCCAAGTCTTCCATTCAGATGATAGATAGATTTAAGGATATGAGAGAAATCAGAATTAAATAAATGAAGAAAGATTTTAAAGCATTTGAAAATTACAAGGTGATGAAATACTATTACTTTTTAATTATAATGATGTAAATCTTGAGGAAGTGTGAGAATTAAGGTTTTAATTCTCTTTGACTTCATAGAAATCAGAATCATGTCATTTTTTGAGACTCCCAACCTCTTAGGGTTGTCTTATTTCACCAGATAAACTTCCAAATTTGCCACATGGAAATTGCATGGAAATGGAGACTGACTCCTAATTGCTCCTTTTATGAGTGAACACCATAAATTATTTTTTTTCATATTACAATCTATATATTGTACTTCTATATTACTTTTATTACCATTTATTAAAAAAAACACCTTTACAAAGCATGGAAGAAGACTATAATTATTTTTTCATACTATTTTTATATAGTATTAAACTCTTAATATTTCCAATTTGTGTCCAAGAGTGTTAGAATGCATACTGTTTGAAATAAATGCTGAAGCAATCAAAGTTTTTTTTTTTCCCAAAGAACCATTTAGCTCCATTAAATTAACATAAACTTGAAAGAATCTTCTATTCTCCTCTATGTATGAAGTTGAGTGCTCAGGAGCCTTGTAGTGAAAGAAAGCTTTAACACTATACTAGATGTTTGAAATGATACAGTGTTGATTTGGAATTTCATTAACCACAGAAAATTTTGGTTTCATTATATAAGTTGAATGAACAAGGAACACATTTTGCTTCAGAAATTTTCTAATATTTCCTTTTTTCTATTTCTAGTAGAAATACAGAATTGTCAAATATTCTTGTAGAAAATGGTCAGAATGTCTCATTTTTGACAAACTAATTTATATTTTTTTTTGAACTTATGATTTTTTTTCTTTTTATCATAGAATCATAGAATCATAGAATCATTGAATCAATTGGGTTGGAAAAGACCTCCAAGATCATCAAGTCCAACCCTTGGGCCAACTCCAGTCCCTTTACCAGATCATGGCACTCAGTGCCACGGCCAAGCTCACTTTAAAAACCTCCAGGGATGGGGAATCCACCCCCTCTCTGGGCAGCCCATTCCAATGCCTGATTACTCTCTCTGGAAAGAATTTTTTTCTGATCTCCAACTTCAATTTCCCCTGGCAGAGCTTGAGCCCGTGCCCCCTTGTCCTATTGCTGAGTGCCTGGGAGAAGAAACCAACCCCCACCTGGCTAGAACTTCCCTTCAGGTATTTCTAGACAGTGCTGAGGTTACCTCTGAGCCTCCTCTTCTCCAGACTAAACACCCTCAGCTCCCTCAGCCTCTCCTCATGGGACTTGTGCTCCAGTCCAGTTCTACCTGTTTCCTCCAACCCCTCTGTGTGTATGCAAAGTGCACGCACAAATTCAGGACTACACAGTACAGTCCAAGTTTATTGCCTTTCAGATTACTGGAATACAAGTGGCATCTTCTGATCTTTGGGTTGAAGGACTTGCAGCAGCTGGGACCAGCACATAAGCAATGGGTTCAGACATGGGCATCTAAATTCCCATTTATGTCCTGGACAGGTGTATTGGGTTCCTGTGGCTTGTTTTTGGTAGCCAGGGGGCTACAGGGGGGGCTTCTGTGAGGAGCTCTGGAAGCTTCCCCTATGTCCTGCAGAGCCAATGCCAGCTAGTCCCAGGATGAATCTGCTGCTGGGCAAGACTGAGCCCACCAGGAATGATAGTGACACCTCTGGGATAATGTATTTAAGAAGGGAAAAAAAGTTACCGTGCAGAGATGAATATGCAGCCAGGAAAGAGCGTGAACATGTGAACAGAAATACAGACACCAAGGCTGGTGGAGGAGGAGGGGCAGGGGCTGCTCCAGGTGCCAGAGCTGTGCCCCTGCAGCTCAGGGGGGACCATGAGGGTACAGAGATCCACCTGCAGCCTGTGGAGGAGCCCCCATGGAGCAAGTGAATGCACTTGAAGGAGGCTGATACCCCATGGGAGGTCCATGATGGAGCATAGTCCTGGCAGGGACCTGCAGCCCATGGAGAGAGGAGCCCATGCTGGAGCAAGTTTTACTGCAAGGACTCGTGGCCATGTGGGGGAGCCCACACTGGAGCAGCCTATCCCTGGAAAAGTGAATGTAACCCACATTCCCTTTCTCCCTGCACTGCTGCGGGCGGAGGAATTAGAACTTAGAAGGAAGGAGGGGTAGGGGGAAAAATTATTTTGCTTCTCTCTCTTCTGCTCTGATCCTGTTAGTAATAAATTTAATTAATATCCCTCTTTGAGTCTGTTCTGCCTGTGGTGGTGATCAGTAAGGGATCTCTTGGTCCTTAACTCATGAATCCTTCTTTGTATTTTCTCTGCGCATTTGCAGAGGGGAGTAAGAGAGAGGCTCTAGTGAATCCCTGCATCCTGCCAGGGTCAAACCCCTGAGACTGGACATGGCACTCAGTGCCATGATCTAGTAATCAAAGTGGAGTTGGATCAAAGGTTGGACTTCATGATCTCAGAGGTCTCTTCCAACGTAACTGATTCTATGACTCTATGAAAAGTCCTTTACCAAATTTTGCCCTAGATCATATGTGTCAAGTTTTAATTGGATAGGGCTGGGAGACATGGCAGAGGAAAGCCAACAGAAATCTATTCCAGTGCCAGGGTCAGGAGGCATCGGGGCAGGCCAGACTGTGTGACAAGATCTTTCCTGATAAAACAAGAAACTATTGTGTTCAAGCCAAAACATATGGTGTGAGGAAGAGGAAAGGCATTGCTGCTGGATTTAAGGAGCAGCAGTAGATGGGATAAGAACTAAAATGACTTTTCTTGTGATGATTTAACAAATATTTATGATAGATCTTTCTCAGAGCAAAGAGGTTTACTGGAAGAACACACAGCTTAGAGAACCTTGGGAATAATTACTTTTTTCCTCTTCTGCCCACATGCTTGATGTTATTTCAGGACAAAAGAAGGTATAGCTCATGTTCAAGTGTGCAATCTTTCATTAACAGAGTGGTGAATCTTGTGACAAGCAGTAGCAGTCTTCAAACTGCCCAAATGAGAGTTTCTATCACTTACTCAACACAATTATCTACAGTGGGTTCTGCAACCAGCACTGTAACAGAACTGAATGGGAAAATAAGAGATCACAGCTTTACTTGAGGAATTTGGCTGCAGAACAGCAACTCTATACCCTGAAATCTGCTTTCTATTACATTTCATTGTGCTTGGCCATTTAACATATGGATTTGGGTCAGATCTTAAAGAACACATAAGCGTTATATTCTTAGACATATGGTGAGGTAACTTCATTGATAACTGGATATTCTGAAACTAAGATGGCCTCAAAGATTTTCACAAAATCTAATATACATTATTTTTGTGGAATGTATAAAATCAGAATATCCTTTACCTGAAATACCTTAATGGTTTCCACATTGTGAATGAAAAATTAAAAGTAGTTCTTTATTTTCAGTAAATCTTAATTGGCATATTAAAAAAAAAATCACTTGTGGCCAATTTTGGTTTTTTTTAACTCTCCATATCACTGTCTGTTGTGATACCATTTGTGAAAGAATGTAAACTTTTGAAAAACATCTGCAACCCGTGAAGCTGATAAAACTGCCATATCATTTCACTTGCTGATGCAGAATCATAAAAGACTAGTATACCACAAAAATGACATTCCTCCTGTAAGGAAGCAAATGCATTTTTAAGTCATTGTGGGGAAGTCTGCATTTCAGTTTACTACTATTCACTGTCAAAACAGGATTGGCTTTTTGTTAAACTTTTGCATTATTCTTGATCATCACATTCAATCTCTTCCTCATGCTCTGTTCTGTTGCTCTATTTTACTTTGGCTTTTCTTCCAAAAGAACTTTGGCAGTAAAGTGAATGTTTTCAGAGCTTGCAATATAATAAAATTACAGGAATTTCCTCACTTGAGCCCCTGTTTGGCTGTGCTTGGGGGAGACCTGGGGTTGTGGCAGAAGTCAGCAGAGTTCTCCATGAGCAAAGAGGGAGCAAAAAGTGCAGTTCCTTGGGAAAATTCTTTCCTGCAGTGTCCCTTGAGCGCTCACACTCTGCATTTCCAGCTCTGATGAACACAACCATGGCAGGAGTGTGTGAAAAGAGAGCCCTTCAGTGCTGCAGGAAGGGCAGAGAGACAGGACTGGCAGCAAATGTGAGGTGTAAATCACCACAAGACAAGCCAAAATATAGGGGATAAAAAAGCAAAATTTATTTAATTGCATGCATTTGGAGAAATTCCCAACTCCACGACTGGCATATTAGAACAAGTTTTAGATGCACAATAAGGAATAAATACCACAAGGTAGTAATTTTTAAATATTAATTTTTAGTTTTCTTTTTGCCTTTGGCTGAAGCTTTTTTTAATTTACTGCACATATACTGAAATATGTGTGTACTATCTAATATGCTGTTTCTCTCAAAACAGTAATTTAAGAGGAATCTCATTAAAACCCCTCTTTCTGAACAGATAAACAAAGCACTAATGTATTTTTAATGAGGTAAGGTGATTTCTTGCTGTGCAAATGTGCCTAGACCTGTAAAAACACCATTTTCTTTCTACCCAATGAGAATAATGAGGAGTATTTATCAATGCATCATTGTCCTATTTGCTGGTAAGGCTGACCTAGTGAGCTACATGTAAGAACTGGGGACTCCTCTGCCAATGAAAGATTCAGTATTGCCCTTCTGAAACAACATTGTTTCATTGTTTGAATTGCATTACCATAAATTTCCACAATCTTGTTTGAAATATAGCTTTCAGTTTTGCCATGATTTCTTTTAACTTTTTTTTTTTAATTAATTTAGGTTTCCCAGTTGCTGCTGCTGATCCCAGTCAAGGTGATGCCCATCAGAACTGGGAGTTTTTTCAAGTTTTACTGTGCTCTGAATAATTTCTCATGGTCAGAACAAAATCTGACTCTTCCTTTCTGACAAAACTTTGTTGTCATGTTGAAAAGCTTCTTAGGAAGTACAGAATCCCTCACTTACCAGTTTTATTTCTCTTAAAAAAATATGTTTGTTTTTGAGGGAAGTATGGAAAAGATTGAAAAGGAGCAGGAAAGGAGTTCCCAAAGTGCAGCATGACAGTATTTTTAGAAACCAAACCCAGAAAGAAAGTTGAAAAAATAGGTGAAATGCAGTTTCTGGGACATAGAATTTCCCCACCTTTGATTCTCAGAGGGAAAATAATAATAATAATTAAAAAAAAAGACAATAAGTAAATTGTATTCTTTATCCAAACCCTCCCAAACCTCTTTGGTTCCAATTAACATAAATCACTTGGGTACCTTGGGAGATATCAAGTTATCTTTATATATTTGACACACTAAATAGTATTAAAAGAAGACTGTGACCAAAAACCACATGATTTTGTGTATTTTTACATTATGCTGAGGTATTTCAAGTTTTTTTCCTAATTATTACCGAAATTGTTTTGTAAAATTTGCATATTATTATTACAATGACTATTAGTATTTTGGATTTGGCTCTTGTTTGCTTTTTATATTTTTGTCACGCTATCAGGTGAAAGCTCTAATCTGGATCACAGATTTATTGCAAAATCATTTTATACATTTTCTGTGGGGACTAGATTGTCTTTTACCCTAAATAAATTCTATTTCTTTCTTATTATCTTCCTAATTTTTAATTTATGATAGTCATGAGATTGTTACTGAAATTTAGTAAAGCCCTAAACCTCTGAATTATCTAATTGGAGAGGAGGAGGAATTATCTAATTGGAGAAGTTAAAATTTATGTAAAATCTCTGCTTTTGGGTACAGGCATAATATAAACAGAAACTTAGAAGGAAAAGGCAGGCTTTGATCAATAGGCATTTGAATTAATATCTAAATGGTTAATGTATATTGCATATAAAAAGATACATCTGAGGGAATCTTGGAAACTCTTTTCCTTTCATTTCCTAATTGTAGAAAAACTGCTTCCATAAAATAATGATTAATTGTAAATTGGACTCCAAGAGGTTGCAAGGGTATTTTGTGAATTATTGGCACTTAATTTTTTCCTCTTGGGGCTTCTTGTGGAAAGATACATATTTTTTTGAATATGTAAGGTCAGCTTGTTAGCTCATCACTAATAACAAATACTGATCTCAGGGTGCAGATTCGAGACAAAGACAAGGGAACCTTTTAGGAGCACTTAATTTCAATGTATGGACATTAGTTTGGAAGAAAATTGAGCACTGCCATCTTTTGTTGGAAGAGACTAACTGCAACTCTCAGATCGAATATTTGGATCAGTTTTGACTCAGTAATTTCTGTCGGGTTTGTTTACAGCTAATGAGACAGATTTTTTTTTCTTACTAAACACAAGAAAGAACATTTTCTGTATTTGATGAATATGTGCTGAGGGAGAAGATTTCAAACATGAGCAAGAGTCAGGACCTACCCTTCTACTAGTCTGATGTATTTTTGTGAATGAAAACATTCAGGCCAAATCCATAATAGGTAAGGTCTCTTTACAATAAAGGCAATGTATTGGAGTTTAATTTGCTGATCTTTTTAAGAAAGGGGGAAAAAAGTACCTACATGTAACTTAGACTGCTGCTGAAGGAGTTTCTCTTCTGTGAAGAGAGAACAAATTGAGGATGGTCAGAAGGTCTTTGCTTTCTGTTGTGTAGCTCAGGGACGAAAGAGAGAAATGAAAAATGGCAGTTAAATGACGTGAAAGTGTAGAAAATTTTGCATCTCTGATTTTACTCATTGTTTATAATGGCAGCTGAACAAGGGCTGGTGCTTCATGAGAAATAGCTTAGTGCAATTTCATAGTGCCTTTCTGAACTGGGAGCTCTGGTTTTCCAAAATGACTACCAGTTCTTCATTTTTCTAGGTCAAGTTTCCATACCTATTTCCATATTTTTTTTTGTGTACATAATTTACTCATTTATCCTACTTCTTATTTTGAGTTATTTCTGAAACTTTTGTAACTGGCCAATCAGGACTCCTGAATCTGCATTTCACTGTCAGTCTTTTGCTGAATATGAACAGTAAATTACCTGTAGACAGCTGTAGTTTGATGTCAGTACCTCAGTAGGAGTCAAACAGGAGAAAAGGAAAACAAGCTGTATATTTATATAATGTACATAAAGGGTTTATAATACATACACTGCCCTTCACCTGTTCTTCCTTCCCACCATACTGTAGATTCCCATCTGGAAGTGCAAGATGGTGGCAGATGCTTACGGTAGAGGGAAAGCAGTGAATATGGCAGGAGATCAAAGAACTTTCCTCAATGTGAGTGCTGGACCTAAAACATCCTTCCATCTGAGTATCCCTCCTTGCAATAATTTGTCCTGAGTGGGTCAGACTGCCATCAGTCATCATAAACCGCAGTAGGGAACATGAAACCTGAATTTCCCTCCACGTTTGTGGCTGTTAGGATTTCCTTATGTTCTCCATGCAGACGCTACCTGAGTTTGAATACTAGCCCTGTCTGAAAGGAAAACCACAGTATTTTTGCTCTATCCAAGGCCCAGATGATCTAAGCTTAATGGACAGCCTTTTTTTTTTCCTTCTCCCTGGGCATATCCAAATCTATACCATAAATATGTCATTCTTTACAAACAAAATTGTTTTATAAACGACTATCAATACTTTAGTATAAAGTTTCTTTTCCTTTAGTGTCTCTAAACTTATTTTCTAACTTACAGTGTTTGACCAGGCATTGGTGATTCTGATTTATTTAGTTCTTTACAAATGGTCATATCCTTTGCTTACATTTCCTATACATCTAAACATAAATGAAGCAGAATAATGGTTTGATTCAACCCTTTTTGGTTGAACCAAAACATTATTTTGCTTTATTTATATTTAGATGTATAGGAAATTATCTGGCTTGTATAAAGCAAAGAACAAACACTGTAAGATATTAGCCTTTATCTGTCAAGACTCCAAGTATAATTATATTCCAGTAGCTCATCTGAAGGCACTTTGGAAAGTAGATTATTAGTATTACACAGCTCATTCTGTAAGAAAAAAAACATAAAGTGGGAGAGAAATCTGCCTGTGGTTAAGAACTCCTTTTAGTTACCAGGACCTTTGTGTTTCAGTGGTATCTGTGGTATTTGTGCCTTTGACAGGTCTGAAGTTAAACCAGCTCGGGGTCACTGGTGGCTTTGGCAAGTCTCTGAGCAAGCAGAGGAATGACATGACTAATGAGGTGCTGGAGTGGGGCCAGAGAAGAGCAACGAGGCTGGTAAAGGGACTGGAGCTGGCCCAAGGGTTGGACTTGATGATCTCTGAGGTCTTTTCCAATCCAATCAATTCTATGATTCTATGACATGACTTCATGCATATATTTGGGAGTGTGGGCACAACTGGAGTGAGCGTGAACTTAGGGAAGAAAGACTTGCAACCTCCTGTTCTTCATCTCTGCAATGGCCTGCAGACCTCTGCCTTGCCTGAACATCATGCTGAAAACTGAGATATGAGATTTGGATGAAATAAAGGTTCTCCTAAGGCTCAGACTCATATCATTCTCACTTATTTCAAAATCCAAACTACAATTTGCAGAATAAAAAGCTTTCCCTCCAACCCATTTTGATAAAAAAAATTAGACTCAATGTATTAATTTATATTTAATACATTAACATGTTCAATCAATCAGCTTATCAAGTAATTTTTATTCTCAGTTCTCCCTGCAGGCTTTGGTAGTGACTATTTCACTCTCTCAAAGAAAGAACTGAAAAAAACTTAATTTGATTCTATGAATGAAAACTGTTTACTCAAACAGTAATATGTTAATGAGTACACTCCTGTTAATCTCTGTGTCTTCTGAAGACACAACTTGTTCACACGGTTCCACATGACAATTATTAAGCAATTTCATTCTATGCCCTTGCCTTTCATGGATATGTAAGCACTGGATTTTGAAAGACATGAATGCCACTTATTTAAGTCTTCTTTCTGTAATGTCCCTTACAGGTTTGGCCATGCTAATGCTTTCAGCAATATCAGCACAACTACATGACAAAAAAAAAAAGTCCTCAATGCCCTTATTATTTCTTCACTACAAATATAAGCAAGTTGTTTACTAAAAATTTATTTACTGCAAATACAGAACAATACATGTACTGGATGTATAGTTTAATACACTCAGATGGTAATTTTTGCATAAAATAGGGGGGTGGTGTTGGTGGTTTTTAAACTCATATTAGATAAAAACAAAATAACATTTAAGTGATATAGGAAAGGAAAAATGTTTCCACCCACAATCAATTGTCAACTGATAGAAAGAAAAAAAGGAAAGTTTATGCACTTAATGTGCCTTTACACATCAGGAAGTGTTACTTTTCACTTCTGTAAAAGAAAAAAAGTTCTCGGGGAGGTGGCAGGAAAGCTTGGTAAGAGCAAGGGCTCCTCAAAAGTAATGCACACAGCTGGGGTTTGAAAGGAGAATGGGAGATCTCTGAACTCTACTGAAGTGAGTGAAAAGGGGCACTGCCCTGTTTGTATGATAGCTTACAATTCAGCTTTTTCCGCAACAAAATTTACATTACAGTTTCCAGTTCTAGTGTGTTGAAAGTTTGCAGAGTAAAATCTTGAACTAAGGGCATGATTTGGGGCCCTTTTTTTTTTTTGGATAAAAACTCCCAAGATTTTTGAAAACTGAGTATGTTGTGCTGTTTATGAGCAATGCAAAAAAACCCCTCATAACAGCAGAGACATAAAAAAGCAGTAAAACCAATTAGAAAAGGCAGTATAAATCTCTTGCTCAACAACCCTAATGCATTTCATTTCAAAAGTGGAATTTTCAAACTATTCTCCCATTCACTCCAAAGTAGCAGTAAGGCAGCCACCTGCTGCTGGAAGGGAAATTACCACATCTGAGAAGCCAAGCATATCCTAGAGGGCTTCTAGATCATTCATGATCTTGTACTTTCCTCACCAAGTTCTGCCTCCCAAGTAATTAGGTGGTTTCTTACTTACATGCAGTAGACTAACCTCTGTCTCACACATTCATGCCTCATTTCCTCATTTAATGCTCTTTTCAGTCTTGTTATTTATTTTCTTTAATATTACACTTCCAGCTCTATAGCCAGATGAGTCACACTCATTGCCATCCACAACAGCACTCTCCAAGGCCTGGGAAACAATAAAGTAATTTATAAAAGCTTTCCCACTGAAGTTACATACAGAGAATCTAACCTTTATTTTAGTGGCACTTGAATTAGGATGAAGTTCCATTCAGAAGAGATTATTCATAATAAGAAATAGAAGAACATAATGTATTTTATACCACTAAGAAAAAGAATCAAGGAAAAAGCAAAGGACCCACACCACCACAACATAGCAGCACAGTGGTGTGAGGCAGAGCCTTATACTCTTCTTCACTAACTTTGTTCATTCAGAAACATAAAAAATAAAAATAGACTGAAAATTTGAGACCATTTTCCTTCCCTCCCATAGAAAAGAGATCCAGTTCTCAGAAATTTCTTCATTAAATACAGAATGACTGATTTATTTTCATCACAACAAAAGAGCATTTCAAAATACTGTTTTCTCTGAGCTGTGTACTGTTCCCTGATCACCTATCATTATTCCACCTACAATCATTACATTTTACAATTAGAATTTGGGATGAGAAAGTAATTGTTTCTTTCCCCAAGGTGACAGTGGCAGAGAAACAAAAAAATGCCTCTGGGGTAAAAGAGAGGGGTTGTCTCCAATATCCCTTCTAACACAGAGAAAAATGTTGCTAGCCAAGAATGAAGATATCCACAACCCAAACACAGAATCTATTTACCTGCAAAAGAGGGAAACTCCTATACTTTTTCCATTACAGAATAGAAACTTGACCTGTGAAAATACTTTCCTTTTTCTGTCATTTTAACCACAAGTTTTGGTTCCTTAATTGTGAAAGGAACCTGAATGAGGAGATGGAAGAGTTGTCATTATTCCTGTCCCCCTTACGGTAGCTCTCTCCATTGACTTCCACTGGAATTAACCTTGGGACAGCCAAACTTATACTCCTTGTCTGTACCTACATTGGCCAAAGGATTCTGTACAATTGAGGCAAGATTTGAGATGCTGACCTTCTGTGATAGTTTGTAAGAATCATGTACTGAAGGCAAATCTTCAGTGAGTTCCATTTTCAGGGTGGCAATGCCATCTCTACAGGCATCACAGTCTGCCATCGTTACCTCTCCAAGTCTATGAAGCATGAGTTGTCCTAGTTATGGCTGTTGATGTGAGTATGACACAAACACTTGACAGCATTCCCATAGTAAGAAAGGTGTCTCTTGGCCTGTGAGGAAAAGTTATTTAACAACATGTGCATTCAGAATTCAGAGTCTAATATTGTGTAACTCATGAGTTCTGTTAACTTGGGTTCAAGATGACAAACATAAACTTGAACAGAGAAATTTGCTGAAATGGAGGGAAAAAGGGGGATTTTGCTTTCTTTTTGTTTTAAAAACAAATAAGTTTATATGGTAGAGGAGCTGGAGGTGAAATTAAGCAATGAGACTCTTATACTTCTAACATGTTCTAATTTCTAAGATGTTCAGAACATACATAAAATGAGAATATTTTGCCAGAGCAAAAGATGACATGTTCAGCAACAAAAAAACCCCACTAAGAATTACAAACTGGCACTTGTATCCCTGTGAACAGCATTATATTCCTATTTAAGGATTTTTTTTTTCCAAAATTAAACAAGTGTTATGTGACACATTCAAATGACATGTTAAAAACACAATCAAAATGAAACATTGAAAGTACCATTTTAATACCATTACAATGCTATTAAAAATCAAAGCATAAGATTTCATTCTTGCTGAAGATGATGAAGAGGAACATGTAATTTACATCACCTTAAGAATTTACTTTTCTTATAAATTGTGCCATAAGATTTCTATAATAAAGTTTCATTAATTTTTTTCATACCTGCATATTTCTGCAGACCACAGTGTGTTACAGTTCTATGTAAATGTCACATAGATAGTTGTCAAACTGCCTGTATAGAAAACATTATATTTCTGTAATATTCTCTAAGAAATACAATCATCTTTGGCTGTACACTGCCATTGGTAGCAGAGTCCTTTCCAACAAGGGAGTACATTCTGTAATTTTCCCTAGAGCTGCAAACTCTTTCAAATGAACATGAGTCAGGCAGCACTTTGGGGAATGATGCTGCAAAGTTGGAAATGCTGCTCACCATTCCCACAAACACTGTGCTGGGAGGAGCACGGCAAGGGGCAGGTGCAAACACCAGTTTGCTGAAGTTCCTGTTTGCATAAGGATATTTTTAAAGACATTGCTGTACCTTGTCTTGCTAACTTTGAAGAGAAACAGATATTTAGGTTGGCAATCAAAACAAGGGTTGCATGAACCAAATATATGAAACTGATGATGGGTCTGGATTCAAAGTTTATTTGCACTTTTTGATTCAAGATAATTTTATATTAAATTGGTTATTCAAAATGAAAATCAAACACCAACCTCTTTATTGGAAAAGCACTAACAATAAATAGTTTTATTTTCAGGACTTTCATGATAGTTCTGTGACCTCTTTTAAACTTTAAAATGCATACACAGCTATTCCATCTTCTTCTAGGAGCCTGCACTGCTAAAATTGTGCCTTCAGTTTGGAAGTCTAACCATGTGATAGGTGTCACTATGATAACTTCAGTAATTAAGCTCTTATCAGAAGCAGGAGAGAACACAAGGTGAAAAAAATAATAATCCAAATTCAATATAAATAATTTACTTCTTTCCACAACTATTATTACCCTTCCAGGGAAGCTTCCTTCCTGTTGATGATACTGTCACTTCAGTTCAGGCTTCAGAAAGGTGTGATTTCTTGGGATAGATGGTGATCCAGATTTTGGATGGTGTTTTTCAATAATGACCACAATTTAAAAAAAAAGTGCATTAATGTTTGCAATATTGTCATGTTTCAAGTAAATACTGAGAATATTTCACTATGTGACAAGATTAGTATTTCATAGAAAGGAACTTGAAGATACATGCAATTTTCATAGACTAGGTGGGTATATAGAGTTGATTTTTTCTAACAAGCATTCTAAGCAACTTTTTTTAAAGGACTTGACACAAAGCTGGGCTTTCCAAAGTCAAGTATTGTTAAATTTTCAAAATCTCTTGTCCTGTAAATCCTTATGCTTTACATAGTGTTCTTAGTCTGTGTGTAATGAATGATGTATGAAGGGTTGTTAGGAAGTTGTGCTGTAGGGAAAGACTTTATTCTGAGTCATGAACAGTGCTGAACTGTAGACTCATTAATTTGATTAAAAGCATGGCTCGTTATAGGCCAGCTGGTTATGCAATTCTTAAATAATACATAGTTTGTCTGAGATCTTGTTAATTGAAGTTTTATTTATTTTGATGACTTTTTTGATATAAACCATTGCATTATTACATTGTTTATATCATCACAGTTGCCACTGGCCATGCATGTGCAACACCTGCGTGTTTGCAACATAATCTTTCTAAAGCTTATTGGATATACAGTACAGTTTTCAGCTTTTTGGCAAGGTTTGGAATTATGAATCATTCAACAGCTGAGTGTTACAGAGCTTCGATGCCTGGCCCATGTCTGCATCCATTTTGAAAAATAATTACCTAACCCTAAAGTACTGCTAACAAAGAAGCTTATAACAGAATTTAAACAATCCTTTGAAAGAAACTTCCTTTGTCTTTTTCAAAAAAGTGAACTCAAACAGGATATAGTTAACAAAGGAAGATTAGTTCTGTAACTGCTTTCATACATGTACTTCTTTCCCTGGTGGACAGAGTTATTAAGGTCACAGGGATAAGATTATTCTTTCCATGAAGTGGTCAGTATTACAAACCATGAGGCAATCAACAATAAATAAAATACTGTCCTGAATCATCTCAATAGATGCCAAGACAGTAGTTAGCAAATAGGCCATGACAGGGGGAAAAAAAAAAAGAATTAAAAAAATAATGTTGGAGGAAATTCAACAGCAAAAGAATAAAACATTAGCACTGCAAAGCCAACTCAGTTAAAAATTTTTGGTTCGTAGTATTCTTACATGAACTATTAACACCATTTTTAGAAGGAATATGTAATGATTTGAATCATTTCCAATCTACTCTCTCTAGTGGCTGCAGAAAGTTGATCTGTGTCATAAAAGACACAGGAAACATCCTGCAATATGAGTCTATGTGGAGAGAACAGTAATGAAAAATTTCCTTCAAGACCTAAGATTTCTTATTTGTGAAGCCCTTGCTGACAGGCTTGTGTTTGACATGCCTGGAAAGCTTGTAATTGCCTGGCTCTCATGCATTGTACCCAATTCCACAGAGAGCTGCTTCGTAACTCGACTAGCGTTCGCTGGGAATATCACAGTGACTAATTAGGAAGTGTGAATGACAGACAAAGCCTTAGAACTGGGGTGGGCTCCAGACCTTTTTATCACAAATGCGTGTAGTTCTCTCTCATAGAAAAACACCCCAGTTCTAGAGATGGCAAATGGTGTTTCAAAGCCTGACATTTGTTCCAGTCACTGCAAAGATTCATCCTGAAGGTCAAATAGAAAGAGAAATTTTCGCCTTCTGTATGTATCTTTCAAAGAAGTTCAGAAAATTTACGGACACAAACAAGACAAGAAAATATAAAATTAAACCCCACCATATTAACCAAGTCCAGAGGAACTTAAATAGAAAGTAACTATTGCTGGTAGATTTTTTTTCTGAACATTGAACTTAGTTCAGTGGATTCATCTAAAATATGCTACATGGGATTTAACCAAAGGGAAATCAGTTTTTTTGGGAAATGACTCTTGTAGCTAAGAAGCTATCAGAGCTGTAATCAGAACTGTGTACCTGGAGCTTTCCTGTGAAATGTGGTAAACTCCTGTTTTAAAACATGGGATATACATCCCCATCAAGGCACTCAGCTCCCAAGAAAGAACAACACAGTTTATGCTTCTTTCTGGGATTGTGGCCATTTAGGCCTTCTGGTACACACACACATTCTTCTACCTGAGCAGTGCTCAATTTCCAAAAAGAACAAGAGAAAGACCTATCAAAGGATGTAAAAGAAATTTAGCAAATGCCATATTAAGGCAAAAATCTTACTGAGATGATGAGAAAGGAAGTACAGTCATACAGTGATAGAACCACCTAAATCATAGAGCTGAAAATCATTTTCAGCATCAGACAGCATACAAATTAACTGGTGTAATTGAACCCAGTGCTATTTCTCCTCTGTCCTCTGCGCTGTTGAACCTTCATCCAAATTAACTTGCACCTTTCTTTGACACTGTCATGGACCCTTCATCTATAATTCTCTGCATTTCAACAACATACAACCTCATCCTTAAATGAGAATGAGTTAAGCAAGAAAAGGTTTGAAAGATTTATCCTTATGGATCTTTGAGCTGAGAAGCATGCAAAGTCACACACAAGGCTGATTAAGTATTTAATATTTGAAAATGTTAGTGGCTTAGATGTGTTTTATTAGCTGTTTCAACATACAACTACAAAATATTTTAACTCTCAGGATTTTTTTTAAAAGCCAGGCACAGCATCATCAGCCAGTCAAAGGAGGGGATTGTCCCACTCTGCTCTGCTCTTCCCTGGTGTGACCTCACCTGGAATATTGTGGGCAGGTTTGGTGTCTGCAATATAAGAAAGATAATCAAGCTATTGGAGAGCATCCAAAAGAGGGCAATAAAGATGGGGAAGGGCCCTGAGAGGAAGTGTGTGAGGAGCAGCTGAGGGCACTTGGTGTGTTCAGCTGGGGAAGAGGAGACTGAGGGAAGATATTGCAGTTACAACTTTCTTGAGAGGGGAAGAGGAGGGGCAGGCACTGATCTCTGCTCTGTGGTGACCAGTGACAGGACCCAAGGAAATGGCCTGAAGTTGTGTCAGAGGAGGCTTAGGTTGGATATCAGAAAATGGTTCTTCCCCCAGAGGGTGTTTGGGCACTGAACAGGCTCCCCAGGTCAGTGGGCACTGCACCACTGACAGAGTTTGAGGAGCGTTTGGATAGTGCTCTCAGGCACATGGTGTGACTTTTGGGGTGTCCTGTGCCAGGTCAGGAGCTGGACTCGATGATCCTGATAAGTCCCTTCCAACTCAACATATTCCTTGATTTTATGAACGCCAAGAATAATAAAAAAAAATTACTCATGAAAGAAAACAGTTTTTCCCATTAATATGCCTGGCAATCTTGCTCTAATACACATGGTTATTAAGTGGATAATCTTAGCATTATTCATTGCTTTTATTTTAAACAGACCTTGTCCATGGAATCATGAATTATGAATCCATGGACTATGGAATGATTCCAGTAATAGTAGGCCCCTCACTTGTACAGTCCTTGTGATTTTACATCTGTAAAGCATCAGGAGTTATGTAAATATACTTATTATTGACTGTTCAGAGTTTACAAGTAGTTCTAGTTTACAAGTAGTTCTAAATTTGCTCCAGAGGGCTCAGCTGATAAAGACACCAAGTTACCTTACAGAAACTGCTTGGTTTTGAGTCTGTTTTTCCATTAGGCAGACTTTAATAATTTTTTCCCCTATTATTACTACAGTCATGGGAAAGCATATGGCCAACTTCTTAATCTGAAAAAAACCTACAAATTCACCTGTTCATCACTACTTGCAGTTGGACTACTGGTTGTTGAAGATCCCTTCCAAATGGAAATACTCAATTCTGTTCTTTTCCATTCTGTACATTAAATAACTGAGGGAGTTGTAGGAAATAACTGAAATGCCTGTATCTAGCAAGATGACTGTTTGGACCAGTTTCAGTGTACTATAAGAGTGGTGTTGTAAAAAGCTTTCCTCACTTTGGGTCTTCCCTTGCAGCAGTGCATGCAGTTCCCACCTCCAAGGGCAACATCCAATCTTTGCCTTCATCTTCATCACGAAGGATTTCTCATGCAGCAAGAGGTACATTGCCTGTGTGAACAAACTGGATTTTCTACAAGAACAATACCAAAGTGAATGAAGAGCCCAGGTTTAGTTCACAGGACATCTAACAGCATAGCACTCCTCTAAGCCCCCTGTCATGTTTTTATAACTGCGTATCACTCAAATAAAAAAAGGATTTACCATGGAAAAAAACAAACAAACAAACTGTCGCAGGTTTGGCTTAACTGTATGCCAGCCCTGGACTGTATGCCCCCTCCCTTCTCTTAAAGCCGTCTTAGCAAAGGGAAAAAACTGGAAAGAAACGAAATGCAACAGAAACTGAATTGAATAAATAAGAAACTATATTATTTGATATTTACAATCACACTGTATGTACAGGACGTAGGGGGCTTCCACTCCCCCCAGGGGAAAAGAAGGGAAAACGGAAAGGGAAAAAAACCTCTGAAATGTGGAGAAAACTAACTTAAACTTAAACTAAATACAATTAAAGACTTCAGGAAAAGAGAACAAACAAAAACAATCTTACCTGGGCTAGGAGAACTCACAACTACAGGAGAAACTAGCCAGGCTCACTCTCTGCTCTACTAGCTCTTCTGATAGAAGGACCTAGACTGGAAACTCTTCTCCTCACCACGTGGAAAACAAGTGTGGAATACTTGTGTAATTTCTTTAGATACCATGGTGGCTAAAGAAGCCATAACTTGAAACTATGACACAAACCCATCCTCAAATCCCAAACAAATATAATCTCACAGTTCTATTGGAAATATCAGGAAAAGTTGCAGTTTATTGACTGATAAAGAACTAGTCCTTTCAAAATCAATTTCTAGAACACAGCAATTGTGTCTTTAAAAGCTGGTGTAGTGAGTTAGTGAAGAAAAAATAATCACTTTTCACTGTCTCTGTAGCCCTGTCTGTTTCTCAGAAGAAGCCTGGATGTCTTTTCCCCTCCCGCCCCGCCACTGAAAAACAGTGGAAATGCAAAGTATCAATTAGAAAATTGAGGTTTCAATTTTTTAAGGTACTTTTTAAAAGTGAAACTTCAAAGTGCTTGTTTGGGTGGAAAAAAAATAATTGAACTTACTCTTTAGCAAAGTTATCATGTCAAGAGAAAAAACTGTCCTCAGCTGTTGCATGTAAAATGGACCATTCAAGCAAAAAACATTGCTAGAGAAAAAATTTACAAATGAAAAGAACTGTAGAAGACGCAGCTATTTTTTGAGATGAAATATCTTGTTGAATTGGAGATGCTTGGACTTACTTGTATGGAGAGAATCTCCTTACAAAAGGAATCTGGTCTGTGATCAAAAAAACATGGCTTAGTGGTTTTACTTACCTAAATTTTTATTAGAATTTTTATTAGAATTCCCTTATTTGGCGAGGTTGTGTTTCACACTTACATCCTTCTGGTCAAGCTGCTATATACAATTCACCTTAGAGAATTTTTAAAAAATATATAGATGACATATCCTGCCTGGGTTCAAAAAGCTTTTGGACAAGGCTGTCAGCACACAGTGGGGATTCTTGGGGCTGTCCTGCGCAGACCCAGGAGGTGGAATCCATAATCCTGAGGAGTCCCTTCCAATTCAGCACATTCTATAATCTGCAGTTCTATATAACAAACACAAATGTCTAACTCCACTGTGAGTCTTATGTCTTATCTTCCCAGACGATGGCAGAATTTGCCTCATGGTCTTCAGACACAACGCTAGCAAAAATGATTTTTTTTTAGTAGAAGACATTTATTAATGAACATTCAGAACTGTAAGAAATACTTGTGTTTCCAAAAGAAATGGCAAGTTAGTTAATGTTCATGTATCATGAAATGAGGCACACAAACTTTTAGGCGGATTATAGGCTTTGCACAGTTTATGTATAGAAAGCATAAGATAAAATAAAATCACAAAATGCTATAAATAATACAGATAGTTGTTATCTCTATAAAATGCTCCTTCTAGAGTAGGTTTGATCTTCTCAGTATGATCAGGCTTGACTTTTGGGTGAAAGGAAAAACTTGTAACCAAAGACACCAGAGAACTCTTACTTTCTGGGAACATGCAGCACCTCTATTTAGTCTCACACAAAGGTTTCTATAGAAACCTGAAAGACTCCTTCAGCCTGAAAAGCTGGACCCTGAGGCCTGCACCAAACCCACAGGAACATTTATCTGTCTTGCTATCATTCTTCAGCATGCATTCTTCATACTTTACATCAGCATATTCTATCTTAAAAAATAAATGTGCTGCTAACTGTTAAAACATGGCTTTAACTCAGGTCCTTAATTGATCCCAAAGCTAAGTGAATTAACTCTGATCTCCTTTCTGCCATTTACTATCTCCTAGGACATGTAATATGAGTTTTACTTTTTTTAAAGGAGCTGTTTGTCCTATATATAGTTGTGCTTCAAATTGTTACTCACTAAAAGAGCAAGTATTTTTGGTTCCTACTGAAAGTCATATTTCCATAGTGATGCTGAGGTGACAAAAATACATCATGATAGCTGAAACTTAACTCACTATCACAGATATTGCTCCCAGCTCCCATTTTAAACCCAGTCTGGAATATTATATTGGTGCAAAACTCAGTTCTTTCTCAACGTTATTTTAATATATATCCAGTATAAAGCATTCAGTCTTAATTTCAGCTTGTACCCTGTTTGTGTTTGGGTTTGTTTCAGTCAGCTGTCTGAGGCTAAAATAGAGCTAATGACTCACTTCAGGGTCCACCCCTAACCAGGAGCTTGGGGAGGCTGCATTAGGTTTGTCTTCCTGTTCCCTGGGCAAGGAAACCCTCTCCTAACAGTCCCAGCAGTCCTCACAGAGTGCTCCCAGCCATAACCTCAGCACCAGCTCTTTCCATCGTGATGTTTTCATACTCCAGAACCACCAGGAACCATTTCTGAAGCAGCAGTTCCTCATGTTTGTCTCCTAGAATGCTCATAAATGTGTATGTTTTGTTGGTTGTTAGGGCTGTGCAGAAATCCAGAGATACACATGCACTGGATCACCAGAGATGAAAACTATTACTGAGCAGAGGGTGTGGCACAAGAAAGATGGAAAGCAATTCACCTTTTTCACTTTGGGCAGTGCTTTCAATGTGCTGGAAAGGACAGACCCCACATTTCTCATATCTGTGTAGTAGAAGTTTTTTCCTTGCACAGACTCTTTTTTCTTTCCTTGACAAAATTCTGAGAACTGCAGATTCCTTCATTTCTTTACTTCTAATATTTCATTATGGCTCATTACCTGCTAAAATAGCATTTCAAAAAGATTTTCAGTCCATACAGGAATATTTGCTTTCCGCTACACCACAAAGAACCTGCAAGACTGAGAGAACACCAGAGCTCATCAGCAATGCCAATGCTTAACAAAGAGACATCTCTCCAAGAGAAATGGAGCATTCATTTCTCTCTGAATTTGCAGAGCTATGATAATAAGACAAACCACGGATACAAATAGCAAAGGAAATTATTCATACCATCCATGAACAACTCTCACAAGTGTTATGGAGTTTGGGGCAAATTTATCTTTATAAAGAAATCATGGCATCCTTTCTTTCAATCATCTTAGGTCCACCCACACTGACATTTCACAAACCAAACTTATCCATAATACCTCTCAGCATAAGGCATTTTCTACATGTTTGTTCAGGTCAGCAGCAAATGTTCTTATTTTCTAGCCTTAAAAAAACCCAAAAAACCCAACAACAAAACAACAACACAACAAACAAAAGAAAAGAATATACTACCACATCCTTGTAATAAAGATAATTCAAGGTCAAGATCAAGAAAAAAGGCCCTTTGTCCTCCTCTTAGTTTCTTTCACACAGTGCATACTACATTTCCAGTTGGAATTTTGCCACTCTTGCAAGTTCTTTCTCCCAGGGATAACCCAGATCAGACAGAAATAAAATGACAAATATTCAACAGCTTTGTCTACTTCCCACTATAAAAATGAGGAGCTACCACCATAAAAATTACACTACAAGAAATTAAGGTATGGGCAATAAAACACAGTCTTTGACTATTTCTCAAATCCACACTGTACCTTATCTATGTCAAGTACTATATCATGAGTTCTTCTCCTACAATTAATGTAATGATCTGCTAAGGCACTTCATATTGGATTTTCTTACTAAATCTTAACCACCTACTAAATTGTCCAGACCAGGTTGTGTTTTTCCAACAATGTTAAAAGCTGCTGAATGGTCCTTTTTCTAATACTGAGGCAACAGTTGTGCTCTTCTCATTGATGGACCTCAGTGACATACTTCACTTGCCAAAAAATGACAAGAGAGACAACTGGAAAGTTAGAGTTGCCAAGGCAATGTATGTCTCAGCTGCAGACAAACTTCTGTATATGATACTTACCATATTTGATGAACTGCGTTCAATGTTGGAAATCCACTCATAGAAAATAGTGTGTTACTTTGCAAAAGAATGGTGCAAAATCATTCAACTTCCAAAGAAAATAAATCTGTATCTATGTATTTCTCTCTCTCTCTATATATATATCTCATCTCTATATAACCCATATGACTTAACATGATGTAATGCTAATTCACCTTCACTGGTTCACCAAGACAATTATTCTGCAAAACTTTGTAAGTGCTAATTGTTATTGTGATCCAATCTACAGAATTTTGTCGTGGAAATAAAGTCACTTGCTTACAGCTTGCTACTGCGTCACGGCGCCACCTGTATTAAAATTAATTTATATTAAAATAAACTGTTACATCTGAATAAATAAGAATCCATTACTGCAGTTTCAGAGAAAAGTCCTCATCAGCTTCTGAATTTATTGCTGTACCACTGCAGTACCATGCAGACTTACTGATGAAAATTACTTTAAAACCCCATGCCAAGGAATGCTGAACAAGGCTTTCAGAGCCTTTTAATTAATTTTTAATCTTTGTTCCTGAGAGTGGAGTTGATGTCAATAAAATGTCCAGAAGGACTTTATTTTATTTTAAGAAAAAATAGTCAGGTTTATGCCAGTATTTGCTCTCAGGTATGGCTGAAACATTTTATGCTAAACTTTACAAAAATGTCAGCTTCAGGCAACTAGTCTCAAATTAATAATATCAGCTTTAGGGATGGAGTACAAGGGAGCAAATGAAAAGGGCCTGGCAGCTGGAAGTGTCAGCAAAGCTCAGCTCTCAGTGCCACTGCGAGGTCCCTGTGCAGCTCAGGGTACCACAGAGCAGCGTGGCCAATGGGGGGTTGTGGGCTGGAGGTACTCCTGTGTGATCCCAGCACTCTGCAAATGTCAGGCGTGTGATGGGAATTTCTACTCACATTACCACTGCAGTGCATAATCCTCAATAATCACTATAATCTGTTTTTAGCAACTGTGGCCATGACAGGGGATGGACATCTTTTTCCTTAACTTTCCTGTAAGAAATCATTGCCAGTTCTCACAGGAAAAAAGTTCAAGAGACAGGAAAATGAGACTGGAATAGCAGAAAAACCCTTTTTCAAGATTCTACAGTGCCACTATGATTTGTGGGATATTCTCTTGAAGTCCTTGAACACATGTATAATTAAGAACTTAATTAATTCCACTGAAGGAAATAAAGCTGCTTTGTATGCAATACTGTTTTGAAGGAGTACAGTATTGTTCTCATGGCAATAATATTTCATGGAATGCTGTTGAAAAGGATGAATTACAATTTTCTCATGACACGGAATAAGAATTACCCCACCCCACAAAAAATAATCCCTCAAGAAGTTAAACAAGACGACAAAAAAAATACATTATTTTACAATTTAAAATATACTTAAGATGTAAATAAATTGAGCAAATTTAGAGAATCCAGTCACATTTTTTTAAAGTATCAATATATAGTTTGAGGAAAGGCTCCTTTATGCATTCAGAGGAGATATTGCTCATGTTTCTTTGCTAAATATCAGCACATGTACTACAGATTGCAGAATGACTGCTGCTGCTGAAAAAAGATCTCAAAAAGGGGTCATAAAGGGAACAAGCATCAGATTTGATTTAAGGACAAAATGTTCTAAAAATAACAGGCCTGCAGACAATATTGCTGCAACAAAGAAGAAGCAGATAATTACAATAAATTCAAATTGGGGTCCCCCAAAAGGAATACTGCAAGCAAAAAATTTGACATATTAGAAGAAAGAAAAATTATCTCAAAAGTAACACATGCCACCAATATTTTAGACTTTTCTTCTGAATATTCTGCTAGGGATAGTAATAAATACTCTGCCTTATAAAGGAATGAATTAATTGAATATTAATATTAATAGTATTACTTTTTTTAAAAATTAAATATATTTTATTTAGAATGAATTTATTTGCTGAGAAAATATTACAGTGAAGATAAAATCCTCTTAGTTTTTCAAAACAATCAAAATAGTTGAATTAAATTGAAAATGGATCAATTTATTTCATCTAAGTCTTCTTACTCTGTGGTCAAAATACTCTACCATAGAACTAATATGATCTTAAAGCAGGATTTGATTTCTAGGGTTTCTTGCTGCATAAGTTACCATTCCTGACAGAGGAGCAGCAGATAGAAGGCTGTGACTGAGGATAATACATTTTAATTGTGGGAAATTAATCTTGTTATTTTCTAATAGTCCTCTAGCAAGACATCAAATACCAGTTGAAAGCATTGCTAATAAGATGTTTTTAAGAGACATTTCAGGGAGAGAGGATTGTAGAAGAAGATTAATGAAGATACAGGGTAGAGGAAAAAAAAGGAAATGTTCCGTCTGACTTTTGGTACAAGAATGTGGGTGAAAGTGAAAGATACTCATTCACATATGAAGGTCTTCTAATGAGGAATGAAAATAAATCATAAAGGAAAGGAAAAAGCAAAGCTTTTTTATTCTAAGTTAACAAACATTACACAAACACCAGAGTAAGGAAGGCCCTGGTGACTTTTAATTTCTAGGACTCAGCAGACTACAGAAATCATGACCCTTGTCTCATTTAGACAACGTTCTGGAGAAAGTCCCTCACTTGAAGATGAATACAGCTTCAGCAGTAATAAAATTACTTTCTTCAGGTGGTTGTATCCAGCCCAATAAGCTCTTCCATGTCTTTGTGCTTTGTCCAAAAATCAAATCTCATTTTGTGGGTGACACACAACAGGATCCTGAGCTGAGCACTGCCCTGAACACATCTCTGACACAGATGCCTTGCCTAAACTTCTTCCATTTAATAGCAGTCAAATTAATCATTTACCCACTATACAGCTTGCAAAACATCTACATTTTCACTCAGCTGATTTCTGCAAGGTTAACAATGTAACAGGATTCCCAATAACCATTTCCAAATAACATTAACACTATAGATACGGATTTCTGAATATGAGGGAAAGATTAGTAGTCAAATAAATGAGCTAAGCAAGGTGCAGGTTATTTTGTTCTGTTCCCCAAGGAATTGACCTCATACTTTTCTGTCACAGAGCTTCTGCTTCTCCTTAAGAACCAAAGTGTCAGTGTGCTCTTTAAGGCTTCTAGAGCTGCCTCAGGACACAAATTTCAGGGGGGAAGGATCCAATCCTTTCATTCTGACTGTGAGGCACAGGGGCTGCCTTTAGAAAGCTGTGAGGGCAAATCCTTTGGCTCCAGGCTCTGAAAGACAAGGTATTACATCTATTCTTTGGATGCTGATACATCTTTTGTAGGTCTAATTAATGTAATTATATTGAACAAAGACTGAATAGGAGACCAGCATCATTCCAATACAATTGTAAAAATACATGGCTAACTGCATGTCTTAATGCCAATCAGGGTACTGCAGACACAGAGCAAACAGGTAGGGAAATACAGTGTACCTTCCCGATGTTCTCATGTAACTTCAGCCCACTGCATGGCTACAAACCTGTAAGTGATGTCTAACAGATAAAATTCATATTATAACTAAAAAAAAATTACTTACATGATGGGACGGCATATAAGAAGTTTGAAAATGAAGAGGCTGTAACAGGTTCCCCAGCTACTCCTTTCAAGTATCAATGGCAACATCTGCTAAAAGCAATTGAGTATTACAAGTTAATTAGAAAAAAATTAGTAATGTATTAAACTTACATTGCAAGAAAGACTAAATAGTTTGTCAGTGAATAATACATACTGCATACAGACCCACACAAATGAAATTAAAGTGCATCAAAGAAATAACTGTTGGCTTTGATGCTATACCAGCAATTAATTTTCTGCCTAATCCTTCAAAATTTTATTACATAAATAATCCATTCTCCTGACATTTTCTAAACAGAACTGCTCAGAAGTGAAAACTGTTATTCTTCCGCTCCCCTGAGAATCTGCATTCACTGTATGCCTGCCCCAGTCTGTTCCACATTATTTTCTGCAGTTGGCAGATCATACCCTGCCAAGAGCATCATAAAAGAAAGTCGAACCAGCAGAGGTTTACTAACCTATATTAGCTGAGGTGCTAGTCTTTTCCTTTACTAGAATACATTATAACCAGATAGATATGAAAATATTGCTTCCTTGGTTTATGAGTTAGACCTGCATTTGTGCAAAGTGAGCCACTAAACTAAGCTCTATTTGACCAGGTTTTAAGGAAGCTGTTGAAAAACTGTTGATCCCCAAACCACTGAATGCTTAACAATGCTTTCTAAATCAACAGTGCTCTTCCAGGAAATGATAAGTAAGGCATTAAGATGCTTTAAATTTTACTCCAAATAAAAATATTCTCCATTAGCTGGTAAGTCTCTGACGCGGTCTTGATTTTCTTGGGAAGGGATCAAGACTGACATCGGGGGTTCTTGCCTGCCTGCTGAGCTGTGGTATGAGGCAATAGCAGAAGCCTCAGGTTAGGTTTGCCCGCCTTGGTACCCGAAGAGCACAGGAAAGAAACAAACACCTGGAGAGCTTGGTGCCAATCCTTTTATTGAGCAGGGGGGAGAGCCTTTTAAGCCCTCGGGGATAGAACAGTCCAGAAACTGGGAGGAGTTAAGGCGGAGCATGCAAATCCGCCACATTGGATAGGGTAGGATAATAAGTGGGTGGCAACTGGGGTGGAGAGGACAGGGAACTAACAGGATTGGATAGCACCGTAGGGGGAACTAACCAATGGTAGCTGTGCATACACTGACAGGCTAAGCCCATCAGTGCAGCCAGTACCACAGGAGCAGGGGGTAACAGAACTTTTTATTTAAACTTTAACAAAGAACTGGGGTAACTGTGGTCAAGTCCATGGTGTAGTGTTGCAGTCCGGCTAGGGATGGTCCTCCTGGACCTTCCACACATCGAAGTCAGTCTCTTTATCTCTGTCCTTTCTCCATTGGTCCATATCCATGTAGGTCCCATCTCCAACAGTCTCAGTAGATGATGTGGGTGCATGAACTTCAGTCAGACTTTCTCCTTCTGATGATCATTGGCTCTAATGCACCCACTGCTCTTGGTTCAGGGAGGCACATGAGTACTACTGATTGCATTATACCACGAGCAGTTGAAAACAACCTGAGCGAAAGGGAAACATCATCATAATGTCTAGACAGAGCAGCTAAAATTCACAGACAGAACTTCCTTGCTTTCCAGTGAAATCTTGTGCAAGATCCTGTGTACTGCCATGTCCAAATGGCATATTAGGCAAAATGACAGCATTTGATTTCCAAGGACATGAATTATTTGACTGTTATGTTATTTCCAGAAGTCTCAACAGAAGCATTACTTTCAAAATAGCTCTGCAACAGATTTACCTCAGGAAAGATAAAAGGCTAGATTGAGTCCTGGTCTGTGACTAGTATTGCTCCCTTCACATTTTTTAACTTTATCTACATTGATAACGGTATGGTCTGTAAGTCCAACACCTCCTTTTCACTATTCCACTTCACAGTCTATGTGTGGAGTTCTGCTGGCACTGGTATCTGGAAAGAAGGAATAGTAATAATTAGAGCCAGGAATCAAAGCCTTTTCAAACAGGTTGAATTGCCCACTGTCAAACCATCAAATGTTGCCCCTTTTTTATGTCATGAGTTAACTCCTAAACTTTTTGTAGATCAGACTCAGCATCCTCTTCCAGGCCATTCTGTTTTAACAATTACAAGGCGTTCTGGTTACAGAATTTTATATATGAATACACAGATATTCTACTGAGAAACTTCATAATCAGTATAAGATTGTCTCTTCCTTTATAAAGGATTCTAGGGAGAATCAGGCCCATTTTTTTGGAGTAGAAAACATTAGTATCTGTTTATATACAAAGTATCTGTGCACAAGTTGCTGAAGATGGCCAAGTAGCAGGGTCAAGACATTCAGCCCCAAGCAAAGACATAAAAATACACCTTGTTTTAGCAAGTAGAAATACTTTTTGCAGTCAGCTGAGGATATATTTATGCATGTCACCTTAAGTGTCAGTGTTTGCAAAATCAGACCTTTTGTTTGCTAAACAACCACTGATTTTTGGTTTAGTCTCTGAGAAATAAAAAGGACATCTGGCATGTTCATACCAACACTGGTTGAATTTTAAACATGAGATTCCCAAGAGATAAACTCTTACCTGGAATACTTTAAGTATTTATCCATCATTAAGAAGAACAACTTGACAGAGCAAAGAAAGAGAAGAATTGATAGAATAATTAAGAGAACAATGAGACCAAAATGGCTTAGTTTTCCAAACAGAATTAAAACTTTGAGAAGAGGGAGAAAGAAATTAAGGAGATAAATTTGTTCCGTAGAAACATACTAGAGAGTAGAAAGTAGCCAGGAAAAAGGCTTTGTGAAAGGTCAGTGTGTCAACAGGACAAGTATGCGTGAGCTGTCCATAATAAGTTTCAAAGAAGTCTCCTATGCATCAAAGAAGTTGAGGGTCTAGAAAAGATCCTCAGTAGGAGCAGAAGTATTTGTTTCAAGATGGGTTTTCATCAGCTTGATGGATGCAGATGACACATGCATCAACAATAAGAAGGATTTGATTTGGTGGCCCAGATCCTTCACAATACTCTGTTCCAGTCCTCTCCCTGACTCCACAGTTCCTTCCCTTTGACCAGCTGATGCAGGATACCTTTGTTTAGGTGAGAACTGAGAGGCCACCACAAAGATAAATCATTACACACATATGTCATCCAAGCTTGGATTTAAATAATATCAAGCTGTGACAGATGTGATTCAGGAAAGAATAAGCCTCTACAATTTCAGACCGACAGGAGGTCTCAGATTTTCATCATTTCCACTCACGATGTGAAAGTGGGGAGAAGAGAAGCTTCCTTTTGTGCCTGATTCATTCTATCTATATTTTCACCTCCCATCAGGAAAGAACAGAACTGGGAACATCCCAAGGCATCAGTTCTCTGCGTTATAGAGTCTGAGTTCATAGAATCATAGAAACGATTGGGTTGGAAAAGACCTCCGAGATCATCAAGTCCAACCCTTGGTCCAACTCTGCCTTTACCAGATCATGGCACTCAGTGCCATGTCCAATCTGCGTTTAAAAACCTCCAGGGATGGTGAATCCATCCCCTCTCTGGGCAGGCCATTCCAATGCCTGAGCACTCTCAATTTCTTTTAGAATCTTCCATGTTCAAGGACAGGATAGAGATTACTTCTATCTCTGGAAATGCTGACTATGAGATCACAATATCAAAACTTTCTTACATGGGGCATGGCACACTGCCACCCGCACAGGATGACTTCAAGCAATTTATTATCTACAGTCTCACCTAAAATTTATTTTGAGAACATTAAAGTGATGGGGAAGTAAGCAAAACTATGTGAAGCACATCCAAACCTACCTAAATAAAATGCTTCCAGAAACAGCCAAACCAGATTTTTTTACATATGATAGAAGGCTAAGAATGAAATCCTTCTGATGCTCTATGCATAAATCAGTTAGTTGTTCTGTCTGTGCTTTCCCAGCATCTCCTCTTCAGTTTCATTCAGCTTCCTGCCTGATCAACAGGTACAAATGTCCTGGTCATAATTAAAGCTATTTGGGTAAAAACCCGAAGCTGGGGTGGGGCCAATGCACTTTCTGTAGGTTGCCAATTGCAGCAAGAATATCCCTGCTGACCCAACACCAGCGACCATTTGCTTGTAAACCTCGGGATTCAACCTGAGAACAGCAACAGCATTTTTCATACTTGGAGATGAGAAACATTCCCAATGCAAAGAGCAGGCAGTTCTGTGAGGAGACTGAATGGGAGGAAAAATGTGATGTGTGTTGTTCTTTAACTCTGACGATGTGAACTCCATTTCTGCAGGGTTTGTTTTGTTTTGGTTTGGTTTGGGTTTTTTGGTTTTTGGTTTTGTTTGGTTTTTTTTTTTTTTAAATGCTGGGGGATATTTAGGATAAAACTGCTTCCCATCTGTAAAGTGCAGTTTATGTCTTTACAGTGGAATTACTAAATTATCTAAAATTAGTGCAAACCTGAGTAAGACATCTATAATACTAGTTCACAAATATAATGGGACTTAAAAGATCAGTGTAATAGGAAGGAGGGAAAAAACCCAACCAGAGACAAATAGTTCCTTTCAGAATTGATAAAACATTCAAAACACAAAGAAAGAGTTCAATATATTTGAACAGAACATTTAACCCCCAGATTCTCCTCATCTTCCCAGGTAAATATTTTGCTCAAATTTTGGGAAATTGCTATGGACTTTAAAAGGAAAGAGATGTTGCTGCATTATTTCTAGGCCTTACTTTGGGTTCAGAGAGTTTTAATAACTTGGCTAAATCTTATTTCTATTAATTTAATTCTTCCATCTATCACCAAATAGAAAGGATATTTCCCAGAGGTTATAGAGGCCCCAAAAGATAAGAATCAAATCTATATTTCCATAATAAATACCTACATAATTAAATGTTCTCTATTTTAAAAGTTATGGAGTGCCATACAAACATGTGCAAGTGTAGGTGGCTTACTTTGGTTTTGGGATACAGAACTGAACTTTGCATTATGAAAAAAATTTAATGAGTACAATTTCACTTCTAATTTGAGAGCTTCTATACTTGACCAGAACAGTTGTTAACCATTTAATAATATTTTTCATACATTTATGTTCAAAATGCACTATTTTATGCTTTAAATTTTTCTTTTATTACAATGCAAGTGACTTAAAATTAAGTGTGGGAGGTAAAAAAAAATCCGCTTTACTCAATGTCAAAAAGAATATAAAATTATTGATTTGTAGACAGGAGGAAATTAAATATGGGATCCCCTTCTCATTTAAAAGAAAATAACTGCAACAACTCTGCAAAAGTTCGCAGAAGAAATAGATTTAAACTGCTGGCACAAAGTTAACTACAGTCTTGAATATATCTTCTGCAGGAGTTTTATTTACAGAACACGGCAAATATAAGGATTTCTCAGAGGTGCAGAGACTTACCTTTCTTTGCTGACCTTCATTTTGTGCGTACACAGTCACAGAGACATTTCATGGTTCTGACAGCCAAAATTATTACTTTATCTGGGAAAACAGCATTGTTTTCAGTGACATATCATCTTAATATATTGTGCCTCTGGAAGTTTCTTCATGGATTTCTTGAAAACATCTCTGTATTTTATCAGAAGTCAGTTTAATAGGTGGACAAAAATCAATCAGTACTTTTTCCATGGAGAGTTAAAAAGTCTCTTTTTCTCAACTCTGAGGCCTGAGTTGTATTAACTGGCACATCTCATCACCATTAAATATTCATGAAGGCTCAAATCCAACTTGTAACTTCAGTGTAAACCATTTACATCTGTGTAATTGTGGTTTTGCTGCATATACTGACGTTGAACGTACAGCTTGGCCTGCAAGGGAAACAAAGACCGAGATCAGAGACAAGGGCCTTATAACAAATAAAAAGAAATTCAGATGGAGAGACTTAAGGTGTAGTCATAAAGATTAGCTTTAGCTTAACACAACTAACCAGTGCCCACCACTCTCTGCCAGAAGGCAGGACTCTTTCTTTGCTTTAACTGACCAGATACGACCATTTTTTAGCTAAATTTTCCTGGTGCTCCAGACTTGAACCAGTCATTCTTGAAATATCTCTGAAGATGAAAAATATACAATTCTTTTGGACATCTGGTTCTACTATTCCAGCACCCTAAGGTGGAAAAGGCTTTCCTTGAATCCAAGTTTGAATAGCTCATGTTTAAATTTATATCTGTTGTCTCTTGCCCTCCCAGGGCATATATGCCTTCCAGTGTGCTCAACTATATAAAAATATGAGTAGAATAGGGGTTTCCAACACCGACACTATGGTTGTACTGAAGTGAAAGACTTCCAATGAGAGAACAAAATAATATGCTTTCAATTTGCAGATTCTTGCAAGCAGTTTGTTTAGCAGTTCATTTAATAAAACTAATAGAAAAATTAACCAGCCCATTGTTCTCAGTTCACTGTTTCCATTCCCACCTCTCATACTTGCTTTACCAGTTTTACAACCCTCTCACTGAAAGATAAGAAATAAATGGGAAGTGGAGAAAAATTAGAAATGAAAATAAATAAAATATCAAAAGCTTAAGTTTCCATTAGAAAAATTGAAAAAACTTCAGAACATCTTTTATATCTTCCATGTTTTTTAATTCCAATATAGCTCACACCTTTTATCACTTTGGAATTTATTGAGAAGAAAAGGTTATAAGTTCTAGTCTAACATATTTAGTCTTTCTTATCTGAGAAATTTCTTGCATCTACAGAATTGCTTGGAACTCTTGGAACTTTTGTATATTAATTTGGTCAGGAGTACTGGAAAAAACCCTCTTGTACAGTTCTACCCACCTTGACTACTGGCTAAGAAAATCCACACACAAAGAAACTCTCAAAATATAAGAAATAACTTGAATACAAGACAGGGCATCAGCGTTGATTCTGTTGACTATGACAGATATTTGGACATAAAATTTTGTTAGCTGAACAGATTTATCATGGAATAATTTCTAGGCAAAGGCTAACATTTTCAAATGTCAGTACCCAAAAATCCATCTCCAGGCACACAATTAAACCAGACATGATTTTCAGCTGTGCATCTGTGTAATTTTAACTATTCTATGAAAATCTCATTAGTTCCAAACAAGTTTATCTTTATATTTCATGTGTATGTTATGCCAAGATCTTGAGAGGGTTCAGGGGAAGGATTCCAAGAAAACACCCTCCAGATAAATTCCCTGCTTGACCATAGATATTAAAAATCTCTCAGTTATCTCTATATCAGATTATATCCTTCTGTTCTTCACAAAAGAGGAGAAAATAAATGGTTGAGAATTGCTGAGAAATAAATATATTAAAGAGATAGTCAGGAAGTTTAGTTTTGTGGATGGTGACTAACATATTAGGGAAAGTAGGCTTAGCATATACCGAAAAAAGGTAGTTTGTTTCAAACCAATTTTTTCTTACGGAAATTGCTAAGGGTGTAAGAATTTTATTCTGCCTTACTTCTACAGGAAGTAGACATTCCTGGTTTTCTACTTTGTTTCCATCCACTGGGATGCAGGCAGCAGAAATATCACACAGACCATTGGAAGGATTGGGCTCGATTTTTATGTGAAACTCTTTTGCTTATATACAATGATGTTTTGAACAACACCACCAGAACACATTTGAGCAGACATGTACAAGTCCCCAGTTTTACAAAAGGGAAATGAGACAATAATTGTACATCACAAATTTAGAAGGAAGCTGCTGGCTGAAAAATCTTCCCTCTGATGATTCCTGCCTTGTTAGCTTTTCTGTGAGTCTCCCAAGGGTTCCTTTAGCTGCACCACGTGATGCTTCACTACTGCTGTTTTCTGCTCTTGCAGCAAAACCTCCCATTTCATCGTAAACAAATAGTGTTAACACTTGTGATGCTTAATGTTTTGTCAGTTTGCTCAGCAAGTGTGAAGAAAATGCAAACACTTCGAAGCCTTTTTTCGTGCTGTCAGACTGCACTAAGTTGAGATCTCTCAAATGGATGGCATTGTATGCTGCATTTAGATCATTTGCTAAAAAATTAAAAGTTGATGCTCCTGCAATTCTTGTAACAGGCAACACCTCACTATTAAAACTTTTTTTTTCTGCCTGGAAAAATCAAACATTTTTTTTCACAAAAAGCTTATGGGCTATGGAAATATTTTTAGCTATGACAAGCTTCATTCCCAGGATGGCTTGCCTTAGTTTCATTTCTGTGAGTGGCTTTCTAGATATTCCTATGCAGAATTTCTATACTCATGCTTTATTTTATATTTTAATATGCAAATCTGCACATTATCTACCCAAGTAGATATGCCTTTCAAAACCTGAATTTTTCATCAATATTTATATCTTTCATCACTTTATATAATTAGTTCTTTTTCAGGAGGGGAATGGGTAACTATATCTGGATGACATGCTTTGCAAAATATAGATGTTTTTCCTCCTTCTTCCATTGGTTCTGCATGAATATCTCTCTTAGAAAAAGCTAGTTTTGTCAGATAAATCATTATTAACAGATATATTCTCCAACTGCAATAACTTATATTACCCTTAACAAATATGTGCAACCTCAGGAAAAGCTGATATGCACAATTGGTACCATGCAGAATGACACAGTTATGGGGTTTAAGGGCTCAAAGAAGTAATCCTGAAGCTTAACGTTCCCTTGGTTTCAAAAGGTGTTTGAGGTGCATTAAAACACTGAAAGCATATAGTTCAATGTATTTGACAGGTATGTAGAGCTTTCTGACAAGGCCTGTGATATTCCTGCTGGCCTCCAGCAGCTAATCCAGGGGGTTATGTGTCTCCATAGATCATAATCTGCAAACCCTGAGCAGCTGCCTCAGAGACTCCATTGCCCCTCAAATGCCAAGAGGTGCTTATTTATCAAGCAGGTAATAATGACCTGGTACAACTATGACTTTCTAATTAATTTACAGCTGCAAATGAGATGCAAGATAGCATGTTGCTCTATTTGGTATGAGAGACAAAAGGTATTCTCATCTTGAGGTTGTGCACCTGTGAATGGCCGAGTGGAGTATTTGGGCCTTCAGAGAATGTGTCTGTGGTTCTTTTTTTTTAAGTCTGTTTGGGGACTTTGCAAATTGGAGACTTGATTTTGATACTCTTCCTTTCCTATAGTTATGTACTGTTGGGTGTTTCTGTGAAGTCAAAGATGTCACTAAAAAGTTTTAAAAGAGCCAAAAAAATGAATGCACAGGTAAATTTCATTTCTTGTCTTCTACTGGACTTCTGCTTTGTATGGGCTTTTTCTGCTTCAAGATGATTTTTAAACAGACTTAGACATCCCTCTATATAACATTGTCAGTTTGAACCAGATTTATTTGTCCAATGAAGTGTGTTTTATCAGAACATTCATTACCCTTTTTGAACATAGTGGAGTCAAGGATCAGAAAGCAATTTTCCTTCTTTCCTGTTCTCAAAACCATGATTTTTTTATAGTGAGGTTAAGCAGTGCTTTTTCAAATTCCCTGTGCTTGATGTGTCATCTATCGATGAGTCAAGCCTGTTATGCTGGAACTCTGAATACAAGAATTGTCCCTCACTTTGAAAACTTTCAGAAGGAATGCTTTCTTGTTTCTATAGGGGAATTTGAAGTAAGCTCTCCTTTTATTTGTAGGTGTCATGGCCATACACATTGGTACAAGGTGTTGACTTTGTGTATAGGCTCTTCAAATATTCATGCTTGCACCATGACTGCATTGCCTAACCAGCTCTTTTTTTGAGAGACTAAAGCTACTACATCAACACGAACAGACTGGAATTTCTTTGCATTTTTAGAAACATCTGCTCTCCATGTCACTGTGTAACATATGTATATATTTACTGTAAAAGAAATTAAGGTGTCACTTTGCTGCCAAAAACTTAAGCATGTACAGGACGGCACTATTTTTGACACACTACAGATGGAGTGCTTTAAAAAGGACAGTTTAGCCTTTGCAGCCACATATAATGGATGTATACCCAGATAAAAACAACTCTATGGAATGAATGTTTAGTCTGCCTTTCTGCTCTTCACTAAATTTTACTTCTAACAGCTGCCTTGTAGTTCTCATGAAAATACTACTGATAACTGGGGGAAGAGCTTTGCATCTAAAACATGAATCATGTTTTTCTTCCTGACCAGCGTAGCCCTTGCTGTAAATAAGGGACTTTGAATTCAGAGATCCCAATTCCCAGGATAATATTCTTATGAGTCAATGATAGGCTGGCTGGGCAGCCCTTTAAGACTCTTACTATGAAACTGTGCCTATATGTAAAAAGAGACATATAATATTCACAGGGAGGAAACAAAAAAGGAGGAGGATGAGAACCTATGTAACAATTACAAATTTTAGCTACAGCATTTGTAATTTCTAAAAGCTCTTACATCCCTTACCTTGTTTAGAGCATAAAGAAATAGTGAAGAACACTGGAAAGCCTATGGAAAATTCTCAAGAACTGGCATGCATCAGGAGACTCCAGTGGCAGAGAAGAGCAGGAGAGGAAGATTTGTCAGTCTCCCATGATACATCCCTACACATGAGGCAATGGTGAAAATGAGACATTTTTGGTATTGCCTGACTCACCTCTTAATTTCTCAAACTCTGCCTCTTCTCCATGGACGTTCTTTGCTGGACTTCTTTGTTCTTGGGATAGTCCAATTGCAAGAGGAACTGTTGGTCCCATTTAAATTAATGCTACTTTCAGAGTTTCAGAATATATATGTAGACACCACTATAAAGTATATTAATGGAAGTAGCTAAATATCTCAATGACTGTAATTTGGAGGGAAACTCATAAGAAGAAAAGGAAGTTATCTCAGCCTGGAAATTTTCCCGCTCTCTTCTACTTTCATGGCTACAAGTAAGAGCCAAAGAACAATCTAGTTTTAAACATTCTTCTCCCAAAAGCTCCTTCTGAACTGTCCAGATTCACATACTGTGTCCAATAAACAGAAAGTGAGAGTGAAGGCCTATTAATTTTTCAGCAAAGGTTAGAAAAACCCTTCTGAGGTGAGTGTCTGACCATTCTCTTTGCTGTGCCTTGGGTGGTCTCACTGCCCACAAACTGGATTCTGCCTGGAGGGGGCAATGCAGGAACTCACTTACCCATGGGACTAGAGCAGAGCTAGTCTGAAGAAAAGCCATTCCACTACAATGTAATGGAGCTATGGGGTCCTCAGCAGCAGCTCTTCCTCTCTGCAGACCCACTCCTGTGTGTCCCCTGCTAATGCAGGAGCAGCTCAGCTGCTGCCAAGGGTATGTGAGGCACCATGACTGGCAGTTCTTGCATCTGCTCATTCTTTCTGTGTCTCTCTCGCAAAATCGGGCAGAGAAGTTGCTGCTAAATAGCACAAGACATTCTCTCTCTTCAGTGCCTCAGCAATCTGCCTCTGTGGCCTTCCCAGCGCTCATAAACCCAAGGATTTGGAAAATAAAAATATCAAATAATCCCATCTAAATTGAATTGTCCAAATAAAGCAGAGGCAGAACTCTGGCTGGCCCTCACCATTCAGAAACACAGGACTGGGAGATGTGAAAAAAATAAATGCTGCCCACAACTGACAATTTTTACTCTCATTTTTCTTTCAATAAATAATACTGAGTTTGTGTAGATGTTTTTTTAAGATGAAGAAGAATGAAGTGAAATTAAGTGGTATTGAAAACCAAAACATCCCTTTGGCTAAGCAGCAGGATGTTTAGATCCTTGCTGAAACCTTATCTGAACTGCTGGAAGCTCCTTGACTCTGCAAAATCATGTAATACATTTTAAAGCAGGTCAAATATCAGGCACTTCAGCTGCCAGGAATTTCCCACCAGCAAAAAGAGAGGTTGGGAAGGGAAGATCTTCCATCATTTCAGAACCTGGGAAAAGCTGGTGCTACAGTCAGGTGGCAGTTAGGGGTATTGGATAGTGTTTTATCTAAATTTTCCTTCTATCGCATGTAATTATGCACCATTTCTAAAATATAAACAGATTCTGTTCTTTTTAAGCAGAAGCTGTGTCTAGATTTGAAAGTATTCTGCAAATGCAGTGTCATGCATGCTTATGAAAATCCTTATAGACAATTATGTGTATAGAATATTTGATTACATGTACACATATGGATTATTATCACCACTTGCATGAACACTTCCTGAAGTGTTTGCAGGAACAATCATAATATTTGGATATCATTTATTAGCTGGACAATTACACAAATTATATATTTGTGTTTCAAATGAGTCCCATATTTTTTCTACATTCTGTGTAATATTTCATCAACTCATTAAGAAACATAAAGATTAAAATTCAGGAGTGTCTGGATGCATGCCTGTTACACTTAATTAGGGATTGCTGGGAAAAGGATCTGAGAATTATCATACTGCATAATGACAGAGATCTACACAGCAATAAAAATATTCTGCACAGTGTTTTAATTTGATTCACTGTCTTTGGCAAACTTAAACAGGTGAAGCAAAATGCAGCATTTTGCATTATGTCAGGGTTTAATTTCAGAGTTTTATTTATAAATGTTGCAAGTCTTTTAAAGAAAGGAGTAATTGTCATGGTAGAAAGGTGCAATATTACAGATTTTTTACAGCCATGCTGTAATGACTTCAGTGTACATTAAATATTTAAATGTGTATAACATACTTTTAAAAACTGACATAGCTGCAGAGGACAAAAATGCAGCACTTTTGGTACAAAGATTTCAGATACAATACAGGGCATGAAAGCAAAGTAACTGAGTAAGTGTGAATCATCCTGCTAAGATGCTGAGAATGTTCAAAGGGTTAAGGACGGCAAATCACATTTTGTTGCTATGTGCAGCAAGGATAAAAATCTCCTGGAACCCCCTTTAATAGGTGAAAGGTGGTCTGAGCCGAAACGCACACACTGACGTCCAAACCTTCCCCAGAGAATCAATGATGTTTTTTTGTGTGTGATCAATGTAATATTCCACAGCTAAATTTAGGGACTCTGCATCCTATGAAAATGGCACCTCTCTATGACTAATTAACAATAAAAAACTGTGGGTATCTACAGGTTTAATTATTTTATCTACAAGGTTTTGATTAATTTAAATCTTTTTCTTAAGGACCAAAGAGTATATAGGAAAAAAAAAGAAAAAAAAAAGAAGCATTTCCCATGCTGTTTATTCAGAAAGGATTCTGTAATTTTCCCTAGTCAGCTTGTAAGATTACAGCATCTTTGCTGTTAACTCCCCTAACCTAAGCCACATACAGTGTGAGACAGACTGCTAATAATTTTCACTGTCTCAGTGTACTATTTGGTTAAATCATAAACGATGTCTACAGAGCTGCTCCTTTTTTATTTTGGAATTTTTAAAGACTTTTAGTAATAGATCATAAGATTCAGTATTTGATTTTGATGTGTTAGAAGACAGCATAAAAGTTAAACCCGGCAGTCTTTAGCCACAGTGACAGTAACGAGTTTCAGGCATCTTTTGTAAGCAAACAGACCTTCACATCCAGGTTCACTCTCTTTTCAGTGCTAGAACTGCATCTGTGTGTTTGCAAGTCATGGGGTGATACCTGTTGCTTCACCAAAGTCAGAGGGAGTTTTGCCTGATATCAAGGGGGCAAGATTTCACTTTTAATAATTCACCTGGCACACAGGCTGGAGTGTTTGCAGTGATGCCGTGGGTGGGTATTGTGTAAAGGATGAAACAGGAAAGAAACTCTCTCACCATAGAAACTCTGCCAGGAGCCATCACCACTGCAAGCCCTCTTTTCTCCAGGCACTCTGAAGATTACTGCTTATATGCTATTTCTCTGCCCAAAAGTGCATTACAAAAATCATTTCAATGAAGATTTGAAGAAAGAAAGAGACTTTGAACTCGAGGAACTAGAGTTTGGTTCTCACCTCTGACACTACCTTGCTCTAAAATCATAAGCAAACCCACTTGGCTTAATTTAGAAATATTAATAAGAGAAATTAGCACATGAGGAGATTTCTAAAAGTCTTGCAATTCATACCAGACTAAGAAAAAACCCGTGCAAGTCTTCATTTGTAAATATACTCTGCACTCTTCCTTGTATTTTTACCCTTAATCTTATTTCCCATTTGCAAGATGAAAAAATGAAGATTCACTATTAAAAAAAAGAATATTTAAATATCAGTAATTTTTCTTAATACCACAAATGTTATTGTGCATTCAAATAAGGGCAGGTGTCAAGAGGATGGGGTCAGACTTAGATGATCTCCAGAGGTCCCTTTGAGCCCGAGACATTCTCTTATTGGGTGGTTCTCTAATATTTAATCTATTTCTGTAGTAATTACCACATCAAGCAGAAGTTCGTTAGGGATAAATGTCATGTGATGTAGGGATTATTTTGGAATAGTTTTTATATTAAGCTTACATTCAAATGCATTTTTTTAAGAAGAAGCGTACACTAGCAAATAGAACTAATTTTCCAGAACCAATTAACCCATGTGTAGGAAAGGAAAATGATAGTTTGTCCTAACCTGCAGAAAAGTTCTGTTTGTATCATTGCAGGGTGCCCTTGCAATTCAGGCAGAGAGTTCAGAACTGCTTCTCCAAACTGAGAAGTTTGTGGCTCTATCATTAAACCAACAAGAAAAATGTGTTGCCAATAAAAGTTAGGCTTCCAGTTCTAGCTATTGGCAAGCAAGCAATGCATGGACAACTCAGCTAGAAAGGGTCAGAACTTCGGTTTGTTGTTCCAAATAAACACAGAATTTTGACCAATGATTAGAACAGCCTGCATATAGATTCACAGATATAGTAAGTATCACAGCTCTTCAGTGATACTTTTGAAGTTCTAGTACCAACTACTTTCTGATTTATCTGCAATTATGGATGAAGTTCTGATACCATCATCCCTCAGCATAATAGATACATACAGACCTCTCCAGCTGTTACATGCTCTCCTTTACCCACTGTGCTTTGGATTAAAGAGAGTTTGTGTGTTCATATTATCACAAAATATGAATCTTGTGATCTCATTAGCTAAAGGTAAAGAATAAAACATTGAAAACCTTTTCCTGTTGCAATGGACACATAAACAATCAAATGTCTTAGACCATTCAGCTCTGCTTATCCAAAGAAGGCAAGAGATACAGCTGTCAGGATGATTGCAATCCCATCTAATCTCTGCTAAAGACTGTGAGGACTCATCACAAGCTTTCTTCACCATCTCCCCTCACAGACAGGCTCCAGATACCAACATTTCTCTGTAAATAAAGTTTCAGGGTCATTTTACAACCACACAGCCTTCTGGAGGAAAAAAAAATAGTCGTTCACATACCCCCCCTCACACAGTCAAATAAAAAAAGAACTCTGGTTTGTTCCACAAAGAAAGAATATTCACAGGACTCAGTTCATCCTTCTCCTCTGTAGAATGTTTTCTATTAAATTTTAAAATAAACTATAATGACTGAAAGGCAGAGAAGCTTCAGTGTTTAGAGGGAGCAAACAATGTTATGCCACTACTTCAAAGGAGTTACTGATCATTAAAAACTCTTGATTATCACAGAGCAAAATAAAGAAGACATTTCTCTTTCCCTTGAACGTGCTTGGTCCTGTGCACAAAATAGGATACAGTCAAATTTTTGCAATGCTCAGGTGTATCTAATTGGGAATGCCAACCACTGCAATTTAACTTACTAAAGTGGTGTATCCTACTAATGACAAGCAAAAACCCAAAGTAAAACACCGAAACTCAACTCAACTGCCCTAAACCCCCAAACAATTAAAAATACACTACAATTCTTGCCAGACCTGTTATAATCCTGGATCACATGCTAGGGAAGCCGGACACTTCTCTAAGAAACTTAATATGATGGAAAGAATGAAGACCAGAGGGATAGATGGAAAACTCATTAGGGAAACTAACAGACTCAGATTCATTCTAAGAAAAAGAGAAGGCTGTGTGTGGTAGACCTACCAGAACACGTACAACTGAAACCCTGGGAGAGAGCACTTTCATGTGATAACATACTGGAAGTTTCTAGCTGGCAGTATTTGAACTGTATTTAGTCCCTCAACTGTGCTTCTTGCTATACACAGTGATAAAGGCTGAGATAATGAAAGCAAACATAGGTAAACCACAAATCCTGTGTGCAGTTTTTTTCCAGGTGTTTACTCACTCAATGTCCCCCCAGGCCCAGGTGCTGGCCCATTATTCCCAAGAGTGCTCCGTTTCAAATTAGTGACACAGAGACAGGGAAAGGTTACTCAAACTATGCAGAACCTTATTTTCAAGCAAATTATTCTTCCATATGTTCAATATCTTCAGAAGAAAATATCCCAGGCAAGCCTATCTATTTATGTTTAACATTTCTGAAACAATTTTGAATCCAACTGAAGTAACAGGTGACTGCATTAAGAGAAGCAAAAACCCAAACACCTAAGCACGATCACAAGCTATTTTTTAGATGACTCTGCTCCTGACAAAGGCTAGGCAGCTTTCAGTGTATGTATTATGTCTGTGTAGTGAACAAGGCTGTTGTCCACTGGAATAATGCCTTATCTGAGGCAAAGAGGAATATGTGGGCTGAAAACTGAAACTGTTGAAAAGTGGATAACTGAAGGACAGCACAGGTAGGTGACTTCCAAGGTCACAGGCAATGAGGTGGTGCAGATGAGAGAGACTTTCAACCAGTGAACAATAGGCAGTAAGGAAAATATCTGCCCATGTAGTAAGAGGAAATATTTGGTTTGCCCTCACAGTTCATTTTTCTGTTTGTGCAGTACTGCAGGATCACTGCTCTGCCCTGGGCTTCCATGCTGCTAACAGGAAATATCAGTCATGAAAACAGACCTGCTGCTGGAACAAAACCAATAGCACTTCCACTCTTTTCACAGGTGACACAATCCACTCTTCCTTTTCTCAGATTATTTTTCTAAATGTATTCCATTTCCATTTAATAGATTCAATGGAAAACTACATAAGTCTTGCATAAACAATACTTTCAAACAGTCACAGACATGTCACTCTTATTTTCCCCTCAAGACAAATTCTTTCCCTGGTGTGCATAAACTTTACAGAAGATGAACTTCAGACTTGCTTTTAGGATCTCTGAAAAACAGGGAAAAGACACTTTTGAATGTCAGGGAAGCTTAGTCACATGATTAGAAGTAGCCAGGAAATGTCATGATTTGAACTGTTTCCTGACCTAGCGTTGAAATTAATGTATCCATAGAAGGTGAGAGCACAACATCACATCCAGAAGTTAATACTGTTTCATCAGGTCTCAGGAATATCCTTACCCAACAGGATTCAGAGCAGTCACTAGGCAGCTCTGTGTCCCTCATGGCAACTACCCAGCACCTTTGTGAACTCATGATGCATCTTTGCTTTGAGATTCTGAGAATCACTTTTCCACCCTATCCCAACATTTCCTTTTCTGAAAGACTGAGAGGCAGAAGGAACTCTGCAGAACACTTTTGGCCATGGGGAAACAATTAATTTGGCCCTGTGCCTACGTCACTCTGCTAACACAAAAAAGCAGTTACTGACCAAATGTCAATTGTGGCTTGCAGTGTGTAAAAGCAATTCTGTGGTAACAATACACGATTACTTGTTCCTGGCTTCATTATCTGTTGATGCAAATGACGTATGAATTGACCAGTGTGTGACAGTTCTGCCCTTGAAGGATAACTAAGGTTCTCCTGTAAATAAATTAAGTGAAATGCAAATAAAAAACCCAAGCCTAAATCAGTTTGTGAAAGACTGTTTGTAAGTGTTCTATTCATACTTTTGTCACTGCAGGCAACCAGGGTGTGAAGCAGGTAAGAAGTCAAGCAAGCTCTTGACGTCAGTTATTCCTCATTTGGAACAATTTTAAACAATCTTTGACTTATGTTCATATGCTGGTCATTGATTAAGCCCCAGGGACGTTTCCTCTGGTGTTTCTTTGCCTGTATTACTATAAACAATGTAGTACTTTTCCAAACCACTTAGTTTCAGAGTCTGTATATGGTCTAATAATAAATGCACCCTTATATTCTTTGTTTCTCATTAATGGCCAGAAGACAGCTGATTTTCTGGCAAGGTCTGGGTCTCTGAAACACTCATCATTATCAGCAGCAAGTTATGTTTATTTCTTAGTTGCACTCGAACATTAGAATTGATGCTCAAAGAATATTTAATTCCTCTTACAGAATGATCAGGGTTTGTATTTCTCCATAGAGTTACACATTACTCACTTGGCATTTTTGGTTAAATGAATGTGTTTACTTAAAATAAATAATAAGGAAAAAACAATAGCAGTCACAGAAGCTTAATAATCAAGTAGTATTCTTATAGCCATAACTAAGGGACCTCTGATGTTAGAAGAACCCACCAATGCCTGTTTTCATGCACACAGCACACACTGTGGTTTCAGACAGAATTAATTTCTCCCAGTGTTTCTTTTTTAAAAGCAAAGGAAGGGTCCAGTTCGCAGATTAATAACCTGTGAGTTAACCTTTCAGCAGTTTCCAGTGAGTATTGCAAATGTGTACCTGGATTTCATGTTTCTTCGTAGCAGAGAACCCAATAATATGGACAGCTCCCATTTCCTTTCCAGCCTTTCTTCATACTGTTTTCCAAAGCCAATGCTGTGTCTTGCTACCACCCACTGGAAGCCTTAACTTACCAAATAGCAATTGTTTTTCAGGGCAAAGTCACTGAAATAAGTGCTGCAACTCCACAGATGAAGCCTGAGAGCTTTCTCAGAGGAGCTGTGGACATGGAACTACTAAGCATAAAGGTAGATCAGCTCTGGATTGCACATGAGATGTGTTGTACTTTGTGGTGAAGCTGAGCTTGGAGGTGTCAGCTCAGCAAAGATGGGAAATACAATGGCTGGTATAAAAGAGCACTACACCAAGAATAGCTGTTAACAGGAAAACTGTTTCCCTCTTTCCCATCTCTGGTTAAAGTCAGGAATGATTCCTTTTTCAGCCTACCACTACTCTAGAGCATGGCAGAGCAGATGCTTGGCTTCTGAGGGAAGGTGGGAAAAGGTTGGGGGTGGAAGGAAGGGACTAGGTCTGCAATAGCAGAAAGTACAGAGGAGTTGATTTGTCCCCCTGTTTTAAAGCTGTTTGAATATAACCTTATTCTTCTGATTTCCAATTTGTTACCATTTTTCACACAAAGCATGTAATGTTTTTGGGTTTTGTTTTTTGTTTGTTTGTTTGTTTGTTTTTTGTTGTTGTTGTTTTTTTTATCAAATGCCTCTTTCTGCCAGTTCCATCCACAGAAAGAAGCATTTGAATTCTGTCTTTTATGAGTTTGTGATGATAACTCTTTTTATTCAGCTGTTTATTCATGAGCTATAAGAAACACCAAATGAGAGCAGTAAAATGCAGACCACTGCACAACTACAAGTTGGCAGACTGGTAGTTACATATTTCTGTGGTCAGAAATATACAGTAATATGATCAACCCACTACTAGCTAGACCTGAAACTTTTGACAGGATCATGAAGCACAGCAATGTTTATATTCAGTCATTTGTTGCTAATGTTTCTTGCTTTTCTCAGACATGTTCTAAACTGTGACAAGAAGGAAGGCCTTAAGTTTCTTCACATAACTTCTTTTGTCTAAAAGGTGTCAAAGTGTTAAGTAATTACTGCTAGGCTGTCTCAGGATAAGCATTTTTGTGCACATGATGACAATTGTTACTAGTTCTGAGTATTGCATTCACCATATAATGTCTTATCAGTTTTTTTGAAGTACTTGGATAGCTAAAGTTAGTATTGTATTGGTTTTACATGGCAAGCTTGTGGTAGCAGAGGGGCTATAGGAGTGGCTTCTGTGGGAAGTTGTTGGAATCTCCCCCCATGTCCAATGGAGCCAATGCCAGCTGCCTCCTAGATGGACCCACTGGTGACCAAGGCTGAGCCCATCAGCAACAGTGGCAGTGCCTCAAGGACAGCATATTTAAAATGGGGCAGGAGGTGCTCCAGGCAATGGATCAGAGATTCCCCTGCACCCCCTGGTGCAGGCCTGGGTGAGGCAGCTGTGCCCTTGGAGCCCACGAGGGTGCAAAGATCCACCTGCAGCCCATGGGGGAGCCCACACAGGAGTGGGTGGATGCCAAATGAATATGGGACCCTATGAAGAGTCCACATTGGAGCGGGTTCCTGCCAGGACCTTTGGAGAGGAGCCCACACTGCAACAGGTCTTTTGGCAGGACTCGTGATCCTGTGGAGGACCCACACTGGAGCAGTCTGTTCCTGAGTGACTGCTCCCCATGGAATGGACCAATGCTGGGGCAGTTAATAGAGAACTACAGCCAGTGGCAAGGATTCACACTGGAGATGATCATGGAGAACTGCCTCCTGCAGGAGGGACCCCATTCTGTAGCAGGGGAAGTGCGTGAGGAGGAAGGAGCAGCAGAGACAACATGTGATGAACCAACCACAGCTCTGCACTGCTTTCTGGGGAAGAGGTACATAAGTCTGGACTGAAATTAAACCTGGGAAGAAGGGAGAGGTGAGAGGGAAGGTTTTTAAAGATTTGATTGCATTTCTCATTATGCTACTCTGATGTTATTGGTAATAAACCTCTGTCCCTATGTTGACCCATGAGCCTTTTGTCACATTTTCTTGTCACTGTTCTGCTGAGGAGGGGAGTGACAGAGTGGCTTGCTAACCACCTGGTAGGCAGGCAATGTAAATCCACCACACCATTTATATGGCAAGTTATAACCAATTACAGTAACATAGCTTTGGAGTAAAGTCAACTGCCTTTGAGACTCGTAACACTTTTTCCAAAGATACAAAGTGCAGGCTACTCATATGTCAATGGTAGCTGCTATTAAGTTGAAAAGATTCACATTTTCAAAGTGTACACTGAATGATACTATGAGCCCTAAAATCTTTCCTTGTGAATATTCATATGTCAGCTACCTAAGCCACACACACATTTTAAAGGTGAAACAAACTTCACAGTAGCAACAGAAAATGCCTGGAAGAATGAGGAGAATTAAAACATAACTACAAAGTATATCTGATGGAAAAACTAACATTTTGAATCACTCCTTTGGTGGAGCCTTCTCCTCCCAACTCTTACTGCAGTATTCTTTACAGCTCTTCCACTTCACCTTGTTCCTGCTGCAGGAAGGAGAGCAAAATTATTGCTGTAAAATAAAAGGCCATGGACAAGGAATGGAAACAGAAAGAAAATCTCTCTAAGAGCTCCCCCAATGTAGATGAAGCTCACTCTCCACAGAGTAGGGAGATGCTTTCCTTCTTCACTTGCTCCCCCTTCCTGTTTCTCCTGATACTTAATCAGAATATTCCTCTCTGAATGTCGTGAGTTTTATCCTGTGATACTTTGTCAGGCGTGTAAACTCCAGCCTACAGAATAAACCCAGGATCAAATTGCAGGTAAATTGACTTACCAGAGGCAAATACATATGAGGAGGTTTTTCTGACTGATTTTTACTATATTTTTTGATTCAGTGGACCTACAAAGCATGGAGGGCTGGCAGTTACTATTCTAACAAGCACATTAGAGTAATAACAGGTGATCCTGAACAAATTTGTGAGAGGACTACTGTTCACTTCAGGGCCATGTGAATTCAAGTTTGTGACAGTTTCATATTGGGTGTGTAGGGACCTGAAGGCTCTTCTGTCCCTTACCCACTGCCCAATACAACCTCCAAAAATACTGCTGTGGCTACAGGTAAATAAACATTCAGATTAAATGCACTGAAAGTAGTAACAGAGGTTAAAAGATAAATATTATTAACATGCAGTGCTACTCCTACACCAACAGCTGTTAAGCGCTTGGAAAAACATAAATAAACTAATTAGACAAAAGAAAATCTTTAGTGTAACCATGTCCAAGCACACATTGTATCATACCCTTGGATAAGCAAGGGGAAAAGGGAACCATTTCATTTTCAGGCATATGACCTACTCACCAGTGACCTTTACATAAGTAGCAGGGCACCTTTAGCTATAGCTATGAACTGATGTACACCAGCGTGCTTGGATATCCAATTAATTTGATACAAGTTCCATCAATTTGTCTGCACCTTTTTTTTCTCCCATTCATAAGAGTTTTAAGTCTAAAAACTCCCAAAGGAATGTGTGGGAACTCGTCACCTGTGAAATAACACTCTGATTGTGAAGTTTTCAATACCTGTAACAGAATACTGAAGACAAGTCATTGCACAAAGCAAGAACAACTATTAAAGTTTAATTACAGCATTGCACTGTTGATTTAAAAAACTTTCAGTGTTTACCTTTCTTGGCACGTATGCGAGACTACCATCCAACTTTTAGCTAAAAGGGTGAACATTCTTACTTAATGCATCAGACTGGGAAAAGGAAGGTGAAAAGGGGAAAGAAGAATTCTACAAGATCTAAGAGATGACTATTGCAAGATGGCCAACTTCATCAGTAAATATGCATATGGATGTATGAACCTGTATGTCTACCTCTTTCTGGTGATTGGAGTTAATTCTGTTCAGATAGAAGTTGTCTTTTTCACCTCAGTTTCCTCCTTTTCCATTTGAACAATCCTCTCACAACACAGGCATGGATCAAAGTTGGATGATTCAACTCAAAAGTACATAGATAAGTTGCACAAACATATTTACAGAATACTTGAGTTTAGCAATACCAAGGCATTCAGTAGAATACCTAAACATAAATGTTGCAGATCAGACCCTGTGCAGATGCAGTGATGCAGTTAAGTTTTAATCATCTAATTAGTGGTGGGTTTAGATTAGGTCAGGATGTGCTCTGACACAGATTCTAATGACATATTAGAGGTATAGATAGTAGTATCAAGAACAGTTTTCCAGATCTTGTAAAAGTGAAGAGGGTGAGAATCTACAGCAGAAAAGAAATAGGCTTGGTGTGCATTTACTGCTGAAGAAATACCCAAGATTCCCATGGTTCAGCCACAGGTTCTCCTAGAGACCTGCAAAATCAGAATTCCATTTTCTTCTTGTTCATTTAAGAAATGTCTTGCATATTCTTAGTATTATGTGAAAACTACTTGCTAACCACCTGCAACTTTGCCATTGACTGGAAACTGCCATTTCAACACAGTGCCAAAACCTACTTCAAGTGTTTTGCAAAGTCACTTAATGCTCAATGGAATTAAAACAAAGGCTAGTGTTTAGATTTCATAACACTTCATTCAGACAAGATTTCAAAACAAAGAGAACTGGAAAAAACTTTGGTGAACCACAGGAAAGAGCACTCAAGACAGAGACTTTTTTCTGTGTTCACCAATAATGTCTGCACAATCGTGGGGAGAAAAGAATTATGTTAATACTGACAATCTGTCTCCCATCAATTTTAGAAATCAGCATAAATCTCCTTACAAGAGAGGAAGAGCACTGATTTGTGTCAAATACTGGACCACACTCGCTCATTCATATTGGACCACTCATGCTGTCTCAAGATAGGATGTTAGGGTATGTTTTCTACCAGATACTGGCAGCAGTTGGAACATTCCTTTCATCTTAAAAAAGATCTTAGGCACCCACTACTGCAATCTTTACATTTATAGTAACTTGCCAGTTTCTCCTTGTGTTTAGAGCTCTAATTGTACATGGGATTTTAGGTCTCAGTTTATATTTGCAATATGAAAGAGTATTCTCCTACAGATTTTTCAAGGAAAGCTGAGAAAACACTACTTTTTAAGAATACAAGTGAAGAGATAGAAAATAGAAAATCTTTCTTTTTCCTTTCAGTCTTAGGAGAACAATAATTTAAAATAGAGATGATCATGAGTAGTACTTGAAAAGAGACTATTTCATTCATAAAGTTGTTATTTTATTTTTATCAGTCAGAATTAAAAAAATTTTCCCCAAGAAGTGCATAATATATTTCTTATCATTCCATATTTTATTTTAACATAAAAGCTTTCCACTAATACATGATTCCAGTAGGAACATTATAGGATTATTTGCAAAAGATGCTTTTTACTCCCCTTGAGTTTTCCATTCTAAGCAGGAAATGCTGCTGCTAGTATTGGGATAAGCTCCAGGAAGAGAAGGAGACTAATAGCATATGTGCTGGATGAGAAGGGATTATAGACAATGGAATACACTATATGCATATGCTCACCTCAACAAAGCCATCCTGCTCTTGCAACACATTTTTACTGTTGCTCCCTGCTGCCCACTCTGATGAACAAGTTATGCTCTTCACCTTTATGGATCCTATCTTATAACATAATTGTGCAGGGAAAATGTTAATTGCAGCAGCACGCCATGCTAACAGAAGGATTTATCCATTCTACTTACACTGTTTCTCAGTGATTTAGCATGACAGTAAAAGTGTAGAATTAACTTACTGCAGGCTCCATTTCTTGTAGAGGGGAACATCAGATGTTTTGCCTCATGTCAACAGGCTCCCCTTGTCCTACTGGCTCCTGTGAGAGCCTTGGAAGTAACACATAATACACTAGCAGTAGATTACCTCTAGAGAGAATTCATATTAAAAAAAAAAATCCAGTTTTTGACATGGCTGAAATATCCCACTCTGGGGTACATGGTTATCTGTCCTTTTTTTCCCATTTCTCTCTCTTTAACAAAATTAACAGTTTGCATTGCATGGTATTTGCACTCTTCCACCTGGATATGGAGCAGGAGGTCTGGGAACTGGAGTCCAACTCATGGTCAGGATGTGAAGGAAGACATTTAACAGCCTAGGAAGTGGAGATGCTTTTAAATCAATAAAAGTAATATTTAAAAAAAAAAACAAACAAAAAACCAACATAAAATAAGCCCAGCTGCTTGGGATGAGAGAAAGTGATCTCCACAAACAAGCAAAAAGTCCCTACTCTATCTCCCAAATGTTCTTTGTGACTCATGTAGATACAAGTTCTGCCCTCCATCCTTACACCTGAGGAGAGCAGAGGTCTGGAAAGTAGCACATTCCCTTATGTCTTAAGGCTCTCACTCCTTAATGTAATTTTTCAGTTGTAAAGAATGTCTTTGATTGCGATCTTCTGGCCAAAAGAGTATATCAGGGCAACAATAGAAAAAAAATGCAGTTGTTAAGTTTTACTGCCCCAGAACTTAACCCATGGTCTATAAAATACAAGCCAGAAAAGCCAAATAACATATATGTTATATTACATTCTGTCCAAGTTGCTTTTCCAGGCAACAAGCAAATAAGCACTCACATGTACTTTACCGTGTGGTTCATATCTATATTTTGGTCAAAGTCTTCATTTTGCTGAAGACTTTATGGCTAGTAGCATTTACAGGTTTCTATACATTACACTTCTTTATTTGCCCAGCAAAATGAATATATCATGCAAAATACTGCCAAGTCTCTATCCTCTTGTTACTAAATAATTTTTATATACTTAGTTGCAGCATCATTTTTTCCCAGCTGTATCAGTGGAATTCACTCAAAACCCCACAATGTAGTACCCAAAACTGAAGAGTCTAAATCTCAATTTAAAGAACAAAAATGACACAAAAGAAAGATTGGGTAAAGTTTAAGCCAATGAAAGTATGAGTCATTATTATATAACAAGCAAGTTGGATATATTTTAGGCTGAAAAAAAGATAGGTTGAGAGGGGAAGAGAGCACAGAAGTGGGAGTCAACAGGGGAACTGAGGTAAAGTAAGTGGGTATGTAAAAGTTTATGAGCACTATTAGGAACTTATATGTTCTCTTAATTCTTGTTTACCTGCATTTTTTTTGAAGTCTCAGGTAAAACTATTTAAAAATGTTAACTGTTTTCAACCCAAGACATGAAGTATCCATTCAAACCATATCAATGTTATTAATTGCCACTAGGTACCTATTAGGCAACTTCTAGGTAACTTTGACAAACTTATTCTGTTCATAGAAGACACAGCTGGGTAGAAATTAGTCTCTAAAAATACTTTCACACAACCTGCTTGTTTTCTAGTCACTGTCTTCTTATGTTATGCTCATTCCATCTGTCAATAGATATGAGTCACACATTCGACCTTTCAGTTTCACTTGCGCACATAAATTTCTTCCAATTTCCTGTGCAACAAACACTTTTAACTCTTCTGAGGCTGCCGGTTCCCACACTCAGCCTGCCACAGTGGTTAAGGAGGAACATTACCCACTGACATTCCCAGCTTCCCAGTCTGCACTGCCTTTTGGAAGGAGGTTGGCTCTCCATTGTGCTGCCCAACTTTCTGCCCACCCTCCCACTAACTTGCACTGAAAAAGCAGCAGACATGTGGACCTCCAGTTCAAAGCCCGTATTTGCAAAGAAAGCTAAACACCAGAGAAGCAGATACAAGTCACTTCTGACATTACCAGCCACAATCAGCAGATTCATTGAAGAAAAGCTACAATTTTACCATTTTTAAATCTGAAGCAGTCAACATTTGATTCAAAGCTAACTTAAACACAAAGACTCATGACTGCCCAAACGCTACCCACTGACATAAATCATGATGCCTTTACCAACTGATCCTATTTTTTCTTTTTCCCAAACACTATAAACATCTCCACTATGAACAAATAAAGAATATGGCCACAAAGAACACAGCAAAAAATGTGAAAGCTAGAGCATTATTCTGGGATTTGAGAGGATATTACCCTACTCTTTCTTTCAGGCATGGTACACAATTTAATTTAATCTTACAGGAAGCTTTTGAGACAAAGGGGGGAAAAATTAGTAAGAATCACAAAGCTGGACTACTGAAAGAGAGACCAAATTCTGCACAATGACCTGGTAAAGATGGACAGAGACTTGACAGGTACAGTTTGTTGGCAGGCCTCATTTATGAGCTCATTGCTGTTGAAACAGCAAGTCAGCAGGGAGGTGCTTTATCAGAATAGCAGACTGAGAGTGTGTTTTCATTAAACATTACAATATTTTACAAAGGTTGGTGGTTTGGCCTTACAGTTCCCTTCCAAAATACGCCAGACTTGGACCAACTCTAATGCCATCCTATCAAAAGTGCTTCAACCACCTAAGCAAAGTCACTTTTCCACTGAGATTTCCCCATCTCTGGTAATAAGAGGACACTTTCAATAGTGAAAATAGGATCAGCCCTTCAGGTCAGGCCTGAAGTTCAAAGCCATGGCTGCTGGAAGGAATGAGTGGGTGAGCTGTGGCTGAGATGGCACTGGAACAGCTCAGGCTCCCATGCCTGCACGTGTTGGGGAAGCACTTTCAATAACACTGTAAAATATGGAAGCACCCAGAAAATCTGCTGTGGTCTTATGGATGAAGACTGAATTTTTTGACCTTTGGTCACTGGTATATTAACATTGAAATAATAAAACAACTCATGATCTGTTGATATAAGAGATATGTGCTCCCAGTCACTTATTTAGTTACAGACCAGCCAAATTAATGAATCCAAGATGACATCATAGATTCACATACCTGGCCTTTGTGTTAAAAATCTTTCCTTACAAAAAACACACTTAAAGGATTGGTTTTACTTATGATGACTTACTGCAAACTTATAAAACTAACTAAAGAAAAAAGAATTTTCAAGTAGTACTCAGATCAGTGGCAGGGAGCAACTTTGTGCATTGGTTTCGGAAACTAAGAAAAGGTAAAAAAACCCCATATATATGGACAGCATCAAATCCAAAGCCTAAAATTAGCCATAAGAAGTATTAGTCACTTTGGTTTTTTGTTTTGTTAAGTGAAGGAGGGGTGGAGTGGGGAGCTGTTAGGGTTTTTTATTTGTGGGGTTTTTTTCTGTTTGTTTTACACTGCCGATAACCATGCAAGCCACAGTTTTATTCTGATATTTTGGTCATTATGTGCCTGTAGACTAAATTAAAATTATCATTCCTCAGGTTCTTTATATTTATTGGTTCAGAACAGTTGCCACTGGCAAACAGTTAGCTGACAGTAGCACCTACACTGTGAAAAAAAAGCCCAAAGCAAAACAAAAACCAACCAACAAACCACCAAACAAAAAAAAAAAACAGGAAAAAATCTGTTAAGTGATTGCTCTGTCTTAGCAGGAAGCTTTGCTGTGTCAAACTTCATCTTTTAAAAATATTTGTGATATGTGGTCCATTTACAGACCTGCATGCAATCTACTACTGCTTTCTTAGGGCTTCAAATATCTCAGCAAGTTTTCTTCAACTTCCAAAAGCATAAATCCCCATTATTGCTCAAACTTCTCCCTGAAGTCAGTTGAACTTACAAGATGACTGTTAGAACATCTGTGATGACACAGCAACCAAGTCAGGCTGTTCGGAAGCCACTGTGGGTCTGTTTCTCCACAAAAACCTGATCTGATTTTTGGCAAGACCAGATTTTTATTTCACCAATAAGGCAAATTAATGAACTTATATACATAGGTAGTATAGATTAACAAAGAAATGTTAATATGAAGATTTCAAATAAATGCTTCACAGGAAACCATCACTGTCCAAATTTATTGTCAGTTTTGAAACTCTGACCTAAAACACAGATTCTAATTTAAGGCTAATTTAAAATACAAATAGGTATTTTTTCTGTTTTAACAAGACACCAGATTAATTGAAGGGCTTTATATTAAAATCAATTAAGAGTAAATATATATTTTAATGCCTGATTGAATAACCTTCTTTAGTTTTGAGTAAAATGCAAGAAAATCAGTACAAGTAGGATGAAGGAAAGAATCAAAGACAGTTTGCATTTAGTTTCTCTTAAAGGGTTATTCACAAAAGCCAAGCAAGTGGTCCATATATTGATAAGTCACATTAAGAATGAGAAACACATATTTTATGTTCTTTACCGGATATGCAGTTTATCAGGTGAATCATCACTTGATACAAATTTTGCAGCAAATCTGCAGAGGTCCCGTAATTACAGTAATTTATTTGAACCAGAGAATTCCCAGCTACGGAAGGTAAAATTTATAAGTGGTCCTTTGGGTTAAAATTGTTATCTGAGGCCATGTCAGTAACACAAAAATTCCACTCTATAACTCAAAATTAGAAAATTATTTTGTTGTAAAAAGAAGCAGCATTCTACAATATTGTCAATTTTTTAAAAGTTTCTATAAGCTTAAAGTTTTAAAACCAATGAAAAAATGCAGTAATGTGTGTGTGTTCATTCTTTCCCAATAGTTACTTAACTGATAAAACTGGTCCAAAACAACCAATAGTTAACCATGGGTTATTTTCAGTAATATTTTCCAACTACACCTACCAGGAAATTTATCAGCTGATTGCAAACACATAAGGAAGAACTTCATCAAAGTTTCCAGAGAGCAACAAATTTCACATGTCCTTCAGTTTCTGCAGGTTGATCTGGAACCTTAAGCTTAAACAAATGATGCAGAATGGGAATAGATTGCTTATGATTTAGCATACCAATATGCCCAGGCTCCTTCATCTGTATGCTGCAGAGTTTTCCAGCTAGATGCCGCATTAAAATTGATGAAAGGCAGTGTAACTTCTGCTGGACGATTCTGTGCATCTTTGAGATGACAAAACAATGCAGCATTCCTAATTTTTGTTCACAAGAAAGCCTCCCAAAATTTTTCCTTGCTTTATATAATGAAACGCCTTTGCTTCATGTAACTTGATTTCCTGTTTTGGTGCTGTTTCACTATTTCAACTCTTAGCTCATTGCATACTGCAACCATAGACCTGCTGATTAAGTATCACTGTTAGTAGCAGGTTAGTGACAAAAACTTGTCTGCTAATATTAAAGGACATGGGAGACATTTAAAATGATTCAGGTCAGATCATGGTAAAACTCTTAGAATCAATGATGGTTTAGGAAAATCCTAAAATAAATGAGTGCATTCAGTGCTTAATTATTACATATACAAGCCAATTAATGTTAGACTTATGTGCTGGATGGATGTGCACAAGTGCCCTGCAGGGCAGGAGGGTGATATGCAAGGCTGCATGGGATAGCAAAGAGGGTTTGGTTTGGGTTGGGATGATTCTAATTAAACCTTGGGGAACAATTTGTTGAGGTAGCTGTTGAAAAGTTGGATGGGACCAAGAAGAGGAATTTTAATCCTAAGTAGAAGCAGTAGCTCTGGAGTTCCAAAGATCTGGGATTCCAGCAGAGGAGCTACCTGATTGATCCTGCGGAGAGGCAGAACTTTCAGCTTTCCACTGAAGCTTACAGATGTTTGCAGCACATTGCAGGACTGAGTCCTTTTAAAGGAAGTCCATTACTACATGCAAAAAAGCTTTTATTAACTGCATCCTTTTTAATAGTTGCACTATCACAAAATACTCTTCAGTTTGTCTGGGTTGCACTAGGGAGTTTATGGTTGTGTATGAAAATTAACCGAAGTGGTGGCTTTTAATCACTGAAAGTTTTTATCTTTATTTTTCAAATCCTTGTTAACAAATGAAGGAACCACCATTCTCCCAGCAAAGAAGTTCCTGTAATGACTATTTGCTTTCATTAATGCCAGACCTCCCAGCAGCACCACTGAAGGCTGTACCCTCATGCTCTCACGTGAGCTTGTACCAAAGATGGACTGCTAGCACAGGGAAGGACTGATCTTTCACCCAAATGTGAATTTAAGTGAGGACTGCTTTTCCTCCTAGGTCATAGGTTAGAGAACTTAGAAGAGATAAAAGGCAAACAAGATGAAAGAGACTGCTTATTTCTTTGCTGACAGAAAAAAATGTCCAACTGGGAAGATGTCTAGGGATCAAATAAAAAAAAACAAACTAGCAACAGTTCCCTGCCAAGGGAGGTGGAGGAGGAAAAAAGGGAAGAAGGTGTTTTCTAGATTGGCTAGCTGAGTTAGAGCTGAGAGAGAAACAGAGCAAGCAGCTGTGAGACACAAACATCACAACTTTGTTGTGAATTTTCAAGGGGTAAAAACACAGGAGAAGTATAATGAATCACATGAGGGCAGGCAAGACAGCTGCAAGTATATGCAGATTTGTGTATTTGGGGAAAAAATTTTTGCTCAAATAATAATTTAGAACCCTGAAGATAAACACAGTCCCCTCTTTAGATTTGCAAGAACCTCAACACTTTATAATCCAGAGAAAGACATACTTCAGAAAAATAATAAAGTTGGATTCTTTGCTGGGAAACAACATGAAAGCACAATAAAATAGTAAAAAAAGAAACCAAAACAACTTTTCTTTTTTTCAAACACAGGTGTTCCTCCCAATTTTGACTTCTCAGATACTTTTAGCTGCAAAAGAACAGTTTAAACACACCTGTTTACCAAATCCCACTCTTCTGGGAAAGTATCCTCTTCCAGGTTGCCATGAGTTTTCCATCAATTATAATTTTTCAAGCTCCCCACCAGTCTCCTCTTCATTCCTTTCTTTCCTCCATCCCCTATCTGCCTTCACTCCTATCCAACCAACTTCTCTACTTGTAGTTCTCTCTGCAAAAATGTCATTCCATGACATCGTTCACAGTTACTGATGTTCTTTCCTCCCAAACTGCATTTCTACACCCATCTCCTGTGCATGAATCTTCTTCCTTCAGCTTCCTGGATGAAGGGCCACAGTAAGAATTTTTAACTGTGTTGGAAAAGGCAGTTTTCAAGTACTGAAGTAAAACTTTGTTTGTCTGCATGTACATTTGGTACTAAGAAGAAATTTTTAAATAATGGGTGTGTATGTCTAAATAACATATGTGATATATTTTCTTTGGTTTTGAGAAGGAAAAAAAATCCACCAAAAAAACCCAAACCAAAAAACCAAACCAAACACACACATACAAATAATCAATCTTAAATAATTATAGAATCATAGAGTCAATTGGGTTGGAAAAGACCTTCGAGATCATCAAGTCCAACCCTTGGTCCAACTCCAGTCCCTTTACCAGATCATGGCACTCAGTGCCACGGCCAATCTCAGTTTAAAAACCTCCAGGGATGGTGAATCCACCCCCTCTCTGGGCAGCCTATTCCAATGCCTGAGCACTCTCTCTGGAAAGAATTTTTTTTCTGATCTCCAACTAAAATTTCCCCTGGCAGAGCTTAAGGCCATGCCCCCTTGTCCTATTGCTGAGTGCCTGGGAGAAGAGACCAACTGCCACTGAAATCCTCAGGAACTTAGAAAATGCTTAGTGATTGGATTCAAAAACAAACAAACAAACAAACAAACGGAAACCAGCCAGCCCTAAATATTTTTCCTTTAAATGTATCTTAAAAGTACTCGAATACATTTGGGGATTCTGCTGTTAGCATATAGTCTGCCTAGGCATCATTAAAAACAAAAGAGCAGTTTTTGTGTCAGAGACCTAAGGGGGGTCATGTGAAGCTAATAGGTACATCTTTACAGAGTTTCAGCAAAACCAACTGGCCCCCCTCCAGAGAACTCCCCAAAACTTCCTCAGTCCCTCCAGAGCATGAGAGGTGGCTCACTGCAATGCCTAAAGTACCTAATTTTCAAATAATTTCAATTTTTAACAGATTGTCCCAGGACTTGTTATTTAATTTATTTTTAAACACAGATTGTGCTCTAAGCTGGGAAAGCACAGTACCTGTTCCATAGACAATAAGCTGAATCCTTTTCGTCAAAGAAAGGGGTTGATGAACTCTTGACCACAGAGTTGTCTTCTGAACTTCCAGGATGTGAACTGCCTTTTAGTTGTCATCTTCCATACACCCCAAGCTTAGAAAATCTAAGGGAAAAATGGTAAGAAAAATAAATTATTATCTACCTGAGAAAGCCAGGAAGAGCCACTTTAGAACTTCAGCATTATGAGACCCATAATGTCATTCCTCTCAGCAGAAGAAATGCAGGCAATAGAAAAAAAAATCTGATTATTCTGTTTCTCTTTACAAATTAATTTAGTACAATGTCAAAATACTGCATCTGACTTTTCTGACATGCAAATCATTCTTGGAAGGTTGAAATAATTCATAATTGTTCACAGCCTTCTACACAAAGAGAACCAGGAACTCTGAGAGTCTGAGGAATAAAGTCTCTTGAACAAATGTTTAAGACCTTTGCTAATACTCATGGATATCTTTTATCTGTTCCAACAGATCAAGGATAACAAAAGAATATGGAAGAGATTAACAACCCAACAGACAACTCAAAAATATCAGTATAGTTGGATAAGTTATGAAAATTTATCCACCAAAAGAAGTTTGGCAGAAATGTCCATTCTATGTCCAGAGTTAGAATTCAGTTTTTCAAGCTCATTTAAAATCCAGCATTATCCCATTATGCATGTTTTCTTTGTGTAATTAAAGAGATGAAGTATCTGAATAAGTGTAAAACATTTGTGTACATCCTGCTCTGAGTCTATAATTCTCTTTATGAAGATGTTTTCTCCTTTTAGTACCATCTAATGACCTTTTTTGAGCAATAGAGGATTTTTTTTTCTTTAGAAGTCAATGCTACACATATGATTTGGGTTAAATTCCAAATATTAATGCTGAGTTTTACCATCATGTTATACGTATGTATATAAACACTTGGCCACTTGCTTAGAGAAATGTACTCTGAAAGAAGATGTGAGAAAGATGAAAATAAATTATGGTTAAACCTGGTGTAAGGGTTAGAGCTCTGGCTCAGGTTAAAGGTGGCAGAGATTTCAGAGATGTACTGAAGATGTATCAGCACCTACAAAGTCTGCAGTGAGGGATAGGTGAACCAGAATACAACTGAGTATCTAACACCAGTTAGATTTACCTTGTCACCCTCACCTCAAATTTAGAGGTCTTAGAGACCTCTAAAAGTTGGTGCCATCAGAAGTGAAAGCTAGAGGCAAGAGCAGGGATAGGATCAGATGAAGGACTAGCAAAGCCTTTTGAATCACTGCAAAGGACATGCAGAGTAGGCAATAAGTCATATAAAGACAGGCGAGAAGTATGGACAAGATTTGCTGTTCAGGAGAGCCCAAGCTGAGAGGAGAGCAGAGTTGTTTGGAGGCTCTGGGCAGCTTAGACAGATGCTGAAAATAGAACAGGGTTCATGGTAGAGTCTGGCAATTGGAAGTGTTAAAACTTGCACCTTGATCCCCAAATGAAGTAATTACTTCATCCTACAGTGATCTTAAAGGAAGTTGAACACTAGAACTGATGCAGGTTTTGGGGGTTAGGCCTTGAGTCTGTAAACTTAAACGAAAATCAACGTGCATTGACAAAAGCAATGCTTACTACTTGGTCCCACAGGATAAGTCAGGACAATAAGAATATACTTAGAATGAGAGTTCAGTTTAGACATAACAGCAAATAAATTTTAGAAGTGTCAAGAGGTTCGGACAAAGGCTGTGAACCACTTGGGATTTGGATTATGGCCTATGTGGGCAGAAGTTCCTAAATTACTTGGCTGCACAGTTTAGGCTGGGAATAGAGATAATGTGAAAATCAGTGATTTAGACCTAGATTTATATCACAGTGCTGAAACAGCCACAGGGTTAGGACAAGAATTTATGCTAGCAGAGGCTGGGATTAAGTTTGAGATAGGCAGAAATCCCCAAGCTTGGCTAAGAAAAAAGTGGGAGCTTTCTTAAGAGATTTAAGGTCCATACAGTGTTGTAAACTGGTAAAATAATAGTGTAATAGAGTTTTGAAAGTGTCACAAAGACCAAATGTTTTGGTGGAAGACATAAACAAGGTACATCTCACTAGCCACAGAAAAAGATCAGCCAACATTAAAGCGAATTATGTGAGCACCTAAAAGATTGGGAGTAAAAACATTCTTATTACCTCTCTTTAACAGTACTTATTGTGCAGATGGCTCAGTTCCCCAAGACAACACTTCATAAGGAGAGAATAAATACAGAAGTCATAACGAACTGCACTGTTCAAGTTATGACCCAGAGCTCAGTAACACTACTGTAATTAAATCCCAGCTCTGGAGTTCTGCATTCTCATGTACCAGTCAATGACTAAAAACACCAGGACAAGTGAAGGACTCTTCTCATCTTTTCAAGAAATATTTATATTAAAGTAAACATGGAAAAGTAAATAGCAATGTAGAAGGAAGTGATGAGACCAGATCCTCTCTCTACCTAGATATGAGACTGAAATACTACAAGTAAATATATTAAAAGGAAGCATTGCAGGCAAAATTATCTGTTCACTTCAAGGTTTGTTCCTTTGTTTTCAACTCAGAAAAGTAAAATCAACATGCATAACAGTAAATTTCTCTAGAAAGAAGTTATGGTTTCTTCCCACTGTCTTTATGCACTTTTTCTCTATTTTATAACTCAGTTTCCTATGAGAATAAGCAAATGTTCTTACATAAATTCTGTTCAAAACTAAAACTCAAATTGAAATTTTTATTTAAGTCAACTCTAACTAAAGGGAAGCAGGCAGAAATGACTCCCAGTTAAAAAAATAAAGTTAATTTTAGTCAAATGCCTTCACATGCAGAAAAGATTTTATTAGTGTTCCAATTTTTTGTGTTCCTTGCACCATTTAGAAATTGTTTATTGAGAATTGTTACTGTTTAGAACTTTTAAAAGCATAGTTCTGGATTTGACAAGCTTGAGAATAAGCACCAAAGAAAAGACTTGCACCATCTGAAGACTGTATAATCAGCAAGATTAATTATTTTAAAGAAATGAGGCATTAAAATAACATGAAGTTTCCCATAACCAGAGTAGGATATTTTTTTCCATTTAAAGACTCCGTCCAAAAGTAAAGCATTTTTAATTTGTCATAGATCAGTACTCAGGTACTAAGTGTTTCACTTCATCTGTGTGATGGTATAAACAGCTCCATGTTCTGTTTCTTCTGTGCAGCCTTTCTTTGTGAATCCATTTTGTTTTGCTCCGCCACACAGGGAGCTGCAGAATGTCTCAGTTGCATTGGCTGTGCACAGCAACCAGACCAGGGCTCAGCACAAAGGCAGGCTAGTTTTTGATTAAATGTTTTTGTTCAAGAAATCCACTGCCTTAGAGCTTTGTCCCCCACATCCCTCTTCCTCCACCTACATAACATTTAGTCAACTGGTGAATCACTGGATCTTGTCAGTTTGGTTGGCAGCATCTCCAGGCACACAGCACAGCTGTAAACGGCTACTCAGGTCACACAGTGTGTGAGGAGAGAGAGTTCACATTTTTACTTCCTACTGATGTCTTTGGGCCAGTTTATGAGCCACAGGGATCAGCACAAAAGTCATGTGTATCAAAAACTCCCCCCCAAGGGAGTGCGAATCTATAACCACTCCAGCAGCAGCACACATAGGACCTCCCAGACAGCACTTTTAGGAAGAAACAGTACAGTGGCTTCACTTTCTTCGAGACCTCTGGTTAGGAGATTGGTGTTAAAAACCAGCAGTGCTGAACACAACATTTTCCCTTGTATACTTCTACAATGAAACAGACAACTGAGATGGAGGAAAGAGTGAGGGAAGGAAATGCAGAGAAAGTATCATTTTGTATATTTTATGAACTGTTTTAGTATGTTCTGGGGGAAGAAAGAAATAATTAAAAATAAAAAAGAGTAAAAAATAGCAAACTGATATCTCAGCCTTCTTAAAAGTATATGAAGTTGCAGAAACACCAGACTGCTTTTGCCAAAAAGTTTCCTCAGTAAGCCAGGCCTTGCTGGTTTTCAGTGCCCATGGTAGAGCCTGGGTAGTTCATAGCACTACTCCATTAACATCTGGCTAGTGGGCAGTCTGTGCAGTGAAAGTCAAGCTGCCTGGCATGGCTCATTGATATTCATTGCCTGCAGTTGGTATGGGACACCACTTCTGGTCAAATAAAACCTAAACCACAGCAGACGGCTCATTTCTCCTCTTTTTCTCCTTTCTCAGTCAACCACAGCCTTCTGCAAGTAGCAATTCAGAGAAGGGTTTTGTTGGTTGAGGAGATGAGACTTCATAGTCTGTGGCTATTCAACGAACAATAGACACCCCAAGAACTTTGGAGCAAGCTGCAGCTTTTAAGCTTTGCTGGAAATAAACATTTGAGCACTAGCTTTGGTGCTTTAAGCATGGTACTGCATGTCTGTGGTGAAACATTGTTACTGCTAGATCTGATTAAAAAGAACAAACAAGGTGTAAGAGGTCAATAACCAAGCAAGTTCTCCAAGACTGACTCATTTACACAGAGGTAATTTTTTTTCTATGGTGTAGTCAGTACAGCAAACTGAGGAGTAGTTATGACTGTACATAGCATGAAAATTATTCTTTCTCTGCAATTTTTTCATTTGTTACAAATAAAACAACAGGACAGTTTGGATAGCAAGCGTGAGGTGTGGGTTTGTGAGAATCCGGTTTAAGCCACCTTGGCACTGCCTCACTTCAGAGGCAGCTTTCTATATGTCTTAATTCAAAGGTAGACAGAGTTTATGCTTCTAACACTCTTCTCTTTTAACAGAGCTGGATAAAACTGACATGGTCCACTCCCAGCCCCTGGCTCAATAGCAAGCCCATGAACCACTTAAACTACCATTGTGTAGTCCTCTTGTAAGCACAGGGACTCGTTTCTGTATTGGACTGAATTTCGTTTCAGTTGACTATAAGAAATAACTGTGTAGTATTGACTAACATCTCAGACAAGACACTGAACACCCCCAGAGCACACCTTGAAGTAACAAATTGTTTGGCTGGTTATATTTCATGCTTTTGCCTTCATTTTCAAATTTGAAGGTGCCACCACCCAAGTGAATTCTCAGTGCCACAAGTCCAATGTTTAAAATGTGTGATTATCCTCTTACCTTGGAGGAACAGCTAGGTCATGTATTGGTAGTACCACAGAAATCATATCAAATCTGAAAAGATCACCTAAGCCATCTGACCTCCTCTTTCACAGTGCCAGACACCTCTCTTATTACTCTGTTTCTGAAGGAAGCATTGCTGGAGAAACCACTTCACATCTGCAGAAATATCTTTGTTGAATGATGGGGTGGGTAAAAGCATAAAATATTTTTATTGCTCAAGTTTCCTCATAGAACCAGCGTCTGGCTGCAGGGCACTTCCACCTACGGATCGACATAAAAAAGATCCTGCTGTATATAAGCTGTCCTCCCCCACTGGGCAGGGGTAATGGGAGAAGGGAATTCTTTAGTTACTACTCTGCCTAACTGGAAGACAGACATTCCCGTAAAACTGTGTGTGGGAGCATTTCACAGTGAAACCAAAACACTGTTAAAAGTAAATTCAGTGAACTACTTCTCATGCAGTGCAGCTGCTATATGAAGACATAAGGATATTTTATTATACACACACAAAGTGCCAGACATCAACTCCACTGCAGTGCCAGAGAGAGCTCTCCCTTTTTTTGTCCACAAGATGCTGTTATTAAGGCTGTTGACTAAGTCACACCTTCACGTGTCAGTCCCAGCCTACCTCTTATCAGCCCAGGGAGCTGAGGGCAATATGTACATTGTTGTTTCAAATTGTAACTGTGTTAGTCCAATTAAATTCGTGTTTGGCAATTACACAATCAGCTAACGTTAATTGAAGTGACACTCTTGACTTTCTAATTATACCTGCTTTATGCTGCTAAGAGAACAAACATGGGTCAGCCTTACAACATTGCCATGAACTCCTGTGCCACATCAGTTTAATGAGAAAAATTCATTGCACCTAATTCCTTCAAGCAGCATTAGGCCAAGGACATACTGAAGTGAAAAAAAAAAAGATTTTAGTGCAACTATAAGGCATCACATTTTAAATAGAGCCATAGTGGTGTGATGATTAGGTACCTGAGTGACACTGAGAGTAATGTGGTATTGTTTTGCTTCTCAAGTTTTAACCTTAATATGGAAAAATAACGAAGGCTTATTCTCTGCCTAAGAACAAATGGACAGCATTGAAATACTTTGTGTTTAATATAATTGGTTCTCCACACACCAAGAGTAATAGTTAAACACTAAAAATCAATGCCAACCTCTAAAGTCCTAGGTTTTTTGGTCACATTTCAATACAACTTGTTACAGAACAGTCAAAAGTGTCAAAGTGAAGGGAAAAAAGGTACCCCAGGGTATAATGCAAACAAGACCTTCATAATAAGCAGAGTATCAAAATACTAATGACAAAATCATTCTGCTTGGCAATAAAACTATGTTGGCTGTTTAGGAGACTGGTATCCTAGAGCTGGCCTGTATTCCTAATTCATACCAAAGGGAACCAAAAACTTAAAACATTGCAATTCCATGAATGTCAAAGGAGTAGAATTAAAGCTTCATACTTGGCCTGAGGAAGTCTACCTACTGCTTATTTGTAATTTCTAGAACTGCTAGCCCACAAAATGTACTCTTATAATATGACTTCATGTCTCAAACAGTTGCAGCTTAGATGTCTCTGTGCTTCTAGCTATGAAGATTAATATTTGCAGAAACTATTTAAAAAATTGTCGATTACTTTTTTAACTCTAGGACCATTACCACATTATATTCTTAGGGCAATCTAAGAGAATGACAACCATACTCGGGTATTATCCATAAGGGATGCTTGCTTTTTGGGAGGCTACTTCACAAGTTACATTCAAACCATAAAGTCCTTTAGGAATATCAGTTCACACACAAAGTAATGAGCTTTGTGTAAGAAAATGCTACATCCTCTGCCTGACTCCATGCCACTGTTTCATCCAGACAAACCAAAAGGAGCTTCAGCTTCTACTGTTACACAGTTCTGCTGTATTATTTCTGCATGGAGATATTAACTGTTTCCATAAAGAATGCTAATGCTCTCATCACACGCTGGTCACATTAACCAAGTGGCATTCCTGGAGTCAGCACAACCAATTAGAAAAAGTCAGGATTTCTCATTATTATCAGCTTTAGATAAAGATACTTTTAATGTATATCAGATGTTTGAGACTGCTTTATCAATTCATAACTGGACACAGTTACTTGACCCACTAACGGATTGGTTTCTTTGGACCTGTGTATTAACTAACCATAAGGAGCTTTGGTCTCTCAGAAACAACCCACATTCTCTCTCCTCATCTGGAATGCAGCAACTTTTCTTTGTCCCTCAGGAATACTTCTTCCCTAAAAAAGGCAGTGCAGTTCTAATTAGACATTATGCTGTCTGATATACAGGGCACAACTCTTCCAGTTTCTTACCAATAAATACATTCTTCCTTAAAGCTGAGTGGGTACTGATGGACTGTGCAGCAGAACCATCACATTTTCCAGTTTCAGAGTTTTAGTTCAGCCCAGTTTTGTGGAAACTCCCACACTGTTGATGTTTTACATTGTTGTGCATTACATTGTGGCAATTTCACCAGTGACGGTCTGTGTGCACAGTCACTTTTTAACTACAAGGGTACTACAGGCTGACCAGCCTATCATGGCTTGGGAAACTGCATGACTATATTTTTTCACTGTGAAACTGCAGACCAATGGATATTTAAGTTCAAGTGTGACTTCAATTCTTCAATTTAAACTACTTAAAAAGACAAAATAAAGACGTTTTCTTCACTAAGGCTGACCACTCCAGGTGATGAGTAGACAATAAGGACTCAGTGGCTGGAGCAGTGTCAGTGGAACTAAAAACTGGTGTTACTTTACCCCTTCTATTCTGAACCACCTCAACTTCGCCACTGAAACAAACCTGCAAAGGTAATCATCACATCCAGTATAGTGAACACGTCACCTTTATGCTTCTACTTAGCCATGATTTATTTATTTATTTGTGCATAAGGTGCAAGAAAGCTTTTAATCATGAAAGTATACTATAAATTATAAAACTTAGACATAATGCTGTATTCTGTGAACCACAATGAACTCACTATATATAATACTGATGCAGAAACAATTCATATTGGTCAGTTATCAGATAACACATTAAAAATGCTGCTTGGAGTAACTATTGTGCTATCTGAATTGACAGGGGGATAATAAAAGACTTTGGTACAGTAAACATTTTGCCATTCTACACTATTTAAAGAGATTTAGTTGATGCTACAATGAAACCTGTGCCATCGGCTCCTGCACTGAGCAATTCCATCTCAAAGGTATTACCCCTGAGAGCAAGATGGTCAGATCTATCATTTTCTCCATGCCAAGACCACCAAAGCCAGATCTCTCCACTGTGCTAGTGAAAACTATAAACAAAGACACTCTTTGAGCCAGAGAGCAGTACTCCCATTAATCTTTACAGGGAACTAGGTCAAAGAAGCCCCAAGGCCTCTCTGAACTACATAAGCAAGTAGAGGCCTATAAAGGGATATTTCTGCAGCTGAGAATGCCTTGTGCAAAATAAGAGCCGATTAATGGTCCTTTCAAGACACACCCATGCACTGAATGACAGGCGAAATGACAATGTCCAAGTTACTCCTCAGTTCAAGAAACATCCTGTTGGCTTGCTAAGCTAGCCTGGGGCTGTGGGGCGGGAAGTGTGCACAAAAGAAATCCCAGTGGATGCCAGAGAGCCCCAGGCCACCCTTTGCCACCAACTGTAGCAATAGCCAAGGATTTTACCCACTAGGGACTGAAAAGAGACTAAACTAAGAACTGTGACAGTCGAATGACAATTTGGTAGCAATGTACTACATGGAATTTTTAATATAAACTTTCAATGAGAAGGTTCTCTAACCACTGACAAAGTCACAGGACAGCCAGTAATCTCCAACTGACTTCTTACAGCAAGTTATAACTAATTGGAAAGGTTATCAGGCAGTTTAACACAGACAGGACAAAATTTATTTTAGAAACAACATAGAACCCACTTGCTTAAACGCTATTAATTGTAAGACTGTATATATATATAGGAAAACCACTAAGAAAGAACATTAAATACAGTTTGGCACAAAGGAAGAAACAGTTCTCTTTGAGTTCAGCATCTAGCAGTGCTTCAGCCTAAACAACTGTTGTCAGGAAACAAGACTGCAACTTGGGTATCAGACTGCAATGGAAACGACACAGAGGGGCCCAAATAGCTAACAATGTTCTCTGGAAGCACTGCCTTCTACCTACTAGAAAGTTATATCAATAAACAAATCTTTTCAAGCTTTTTTTTTTCTTCTTTTTAAATTAGGCCCATGAAGTACATCTCCCCACATTTATGAACTGAAAACTACCATAAGAACCTGTCTTTCATTATTTTGGAAAACACATAATTGCAACTCACAGACAAAGATGTGGCAATGACAAAGCTTGTGCCAGGTTTGTATCCAGATCTATCCAGCCCACATGCCTTCTTTGGCAATACACATTTAGTGCGACACAACTCACATCCCTCTGCTACTACCTCCTCCCAGGAGTTCTAGGCAGCACAACTGCATTCTCTGCCAGCCCTGTACCAATCTGCTCCCTCTAAGCAGCCCTGATGGCTCTCTCTAAAGATATACAAGATAAGTTGTATATAATCTTCCCAAATATATTTCTGCTTGCCACTGCTGAAAAAAACAAGAGAGCAGCGATCTAGAGTGCATTTGGTACTGCCATCCTTACCACCCTAGATGCATCTTTCCTTCATGCTAGTTTCCAAATAGAAGTTTAACTTCAGGCAACACAGACTTACAATGAACGTAACAGAAACAATTTGTTTGGTTTTATGGTCATCTTAGCCATAAAATATTGCATAGTGAACTGATGGTCCCTCTATCCGTAGGACAAAATATGCTGGTTTATTGGAGTACCTGCTACCTACTGCCTTGTACTAGTACAACATTCTACAAGAATTAAAGCCAGCTTTACACCTTTAAAGTACTTTTTAAAGAGCCTGGAGCAAAAGGCACTGTCTTGAGTTGAGCTGGTAAAATGCCAACTGTCTAAGAACAGAGAAAAAAAGGGTTCCTCTTCCTCCCAACTAGCCAAAGGGAGAAAGAAGAGGGAGANTTTTTCTGTACCTCGGCTAAAGTGAAACTGCCCATGCCACACCCACACACTGGACTTTACTGCTATTGAGATGATGTAAGATGGGGTGGAATACAATACTATTGGCTAGGAGAGGTCAGCTGTTCGCTAGCTCAGCCCAGCTGAAGGCAGCTGACAATTTCAGGCCTAAATCTGAGTTTTAAAGCCTAAATTTAGGCCTACCTAGCTAAACCCATAACAGGCACTTTCCCCAATATAATATAAAGAATTAGTTTAATGATCATACCTTAGATTCTCAATTTTCCCAAAAAAGACTGATCTGTGCCTTAAAACAGAATTTCTTGCTATGTCCAGCAATCATGCACCAAAGTCAAACAGTTCCAGGGCCTCCGTATGCCTTCTCACATTATGATTAATATACAAATTCTGCCTCATTTTGGAGGCTAGGCATAGAAGGAAACCAGGCAGTAGGAATAATCACAAATAAAGAAACCTGAACATTCTGAAATCATCACATATTCTTTAAAATTAAATTCAGCAGCATCATCCCTTTCCCCCTCATATTTATCTTTCTGGAGCACTCTTCTCCATTAATGGAAGACAAGTCAGACCACTACCCCCGAGATAGCTGTTTATCACCTTTTTCCTCCTGCATCTCTCTTCTAAAACCTTTTCTATTTCCCCCACATTTATGGACTTTAAAACCCCCAAACAGGGGGCCAGCAGTGATTAAGGAACTCCAGCATCTGTGTTACAATGAAAGCCTGTGGAACCTAGGGCTCTTCAGCCTTAAGAAGAGACAGATCACAGGTGACCTCAGCAATGGTTCTCACTGTTTGCAGGGAGGCATTGAAGGATAGACCAGGCTCTTCTTTGCTCCTCAATGCCCACCAATAGGACTGATCAGCCAGGAACTGATGCACAGCAAGTTTCACATGAACATGAGGAATCACTTCTTTCAATGTGCGCTGACCAAGCACTGGGACAGAGACCAGAGAAGGCAGCAGCAGTGAGCTGGGAAACAGAGAGAAACACAGTGTAAGGGTGGGTTGTGCCCCAAAACATGAATCTGCTGTCATCAGGACGCAGCCACACGTATATCCCCCCCAACTAGTTCCATCACTCTCCAATCACTGTCCTCCACCATTTTAATTTCTTATAAAACACCTTATACTCAGGACTGGTATCCCCAAACCCCACTGCCCACAAGCAGATTGTCTGCAATCTGGCATCACCCCAAAAGCCAGGAGACACTCCCTCTCCAAACCCAGAAGCTGCCCCACCCCACATCTGGAGTCCCGTGGCCAGTTCTTGGCTCCTCAGTATAAGAGCGACTTGAAGCTCCTGGAGTGAGTCCAGTGGAGAGTCACAAAGATGATTAAGGGACAGGAGCACCTCTCTTACAAGGACAGGGTGAGACAGTTGGGCCTGTTCAGCCTGAAGAAGAGATGACTGAAATGGGACCTCATCAGTGTATCTAAATATCTGAAGGGAATGTGTGAAGAGGATGGACCAGGCTCTGCTTGGTGGTGCCAAACAATAGGACTAGGGGCAATAAGCAGAAACTGATGCACAAGAAGTTCCAGCTGAACATGAGGAAGAACTTCTTTCCTGTGCACCGACCATTCACTGAAACAGGTTGCCCAGAGAGGATGTGGAATCTCTCAATGGAGATATTCCAGAACCATCTGGATACAATCCTGTGCCACGTACTCTGGGATGACCCTGCTTGAGCAGGGAGGTTGGACCAGATGACCCACTGTGATCCCTTCCAACCTTATCCATTCTGTGATTCTGTCAAATTAATAGGAAAACTTCCTTATGGAATAATAGCTCAGTATATATAAATGACTGAGAGGAATGCCGTTAAATATTCCTGGCATGTCCACACAGAAGAGTATATTGGTGGTAAATTGAGATTATTTCTTTGTACAAGAGGTAGGGTGTGGGAACAGTAGAAAAACACATTTATGCAGTTTTGATTGGCAATTTCTAGAATTAAGTGTTATTTGTAGGCTCCCCACTGAGAAGGAAGTGAGATGTTCCAAAAGAAGAATATTACAGATATAAGTAAGAGTAAAACAAAATGAACCTTTGACCAAATCTATAGGAATTTTGCGGTCAGAAAACTCCCTAGACACTTAAAATATGAGGACTTCTCCTATTAGTAGCATCAGTCCTATGTGAACATAGGAATAAGTTACCACAATACTTCAGGGGGTTTATTTTTAGGTATAACTTGAGTAGTAACTCCAAGCATATGGGAAGATGGCACACCACAGTAAGTTCCTGTGTGCCTGCAAAGCATAAGTTATGAGAACAAAGTCTTACACAGCATATCATCTGTAGTATCAAGTCAAAGAGATACATTATAAGAAGACTCATTAGCCATGACAGGTCATACAAGAAGCCATAGAGGAACAAGAGCAACAATATCTACAATCTGAGAAACTTAAACTTCAATAAGCAAAGGGAACAAAGGATTACTTACTCTGATACTCAGTTCCCTTTTCTTTAGCTTCATATTTGCAGGTACATGCCATGCAACAGTTGCCAGAAGTCAGTAGTCCAAGTTTTTCAGGGAACAAAGCTGCACAAGTAAAACAGTACTGCCCCAATCCCTCATTTATACAGCACCAAGGAAAAGAAGGGAAAAATCACATCTGTTAAGACTGAACTCAGAGTTCCAAGAAACACAGAAAAGGAAAAAAAGTGCTGCCTGTGCTCTCATGTTTTGTAATCTGATCAGGAGATAAATTGATTCTGCTATTGTTCTTCTCTTACCTAAAGCTGGCATGGAAAAAAAAAAACAGTTTGAGGTTTAAATGTAAGTCTACCAGATTTTTAAATTACAGTGCACAAAAACTTAAAAAATTACACATGCTTACAGATATGATAGAGCTCAGAAAAAGAAGTGTTTTGGGTTTAGTCATATCTGGGTTTTTTTGTTTTCTTTGTTTGTTGGAGGGGGGTTGTTGTTTTGTTTTGGGGGTTTTGTGGGGCTTTTTTGTTTTGGTGAGGTTTTTTGTTTGTTTTGGTGGTTTGCATGTTTGGAGGTTTTGTTTTTTGTTTTTTGGTGTGGGGTTTTTTTTAACATTATAACCTTTATCTGTGATTACTGACAAAATTCTGATTCCACCCAGTAAATATATGCAGAATCCCCCCATACACTCACTCTCTTGATTCAATTTACAAATAGATGAAGAGCTTGACAGATTCAATAGATTTTGTTCCTGCTGATAATCCCTCTGAAGTAGTGCCTAACTTTTTTTCAGCTAATATCTCAATAGCCTGTCTATTTAGAGTTTTTGTTCCCTTAGCAGAGATGAAACACTCAGATCTAGCTGCCCATGCAGCCTCAAACCTCCAGTTCTGCACTTGCAAAACTGATGCCAGGGAGTGGCAATTATAATTCAATGACTTTATTGACTGCAAATGATTAAGAGGAGCATGACTGACAAAGCTCTACTGACCACTTTTATTTATAACACAGCACCATTCCACAGCCATTCAGAATTAGCTACATGTGGTTCTTGTGTGAAGCAGTGCATTGCTGCTGCTTCTCCAGTCTTTGGGGCTTTTACAATAAGAGGAGTTATCCTTTCAGGACTGGTCATAATGGCTTTTGGAAACTTCTCAGAGCTTCTCGGATTTTGGGGAAGCGCAACAGAACTCTATTTTAGTAAAGCTATAATTTTCTTATTATTTTCTCCTTTTGGATTAACAAATACTGCCATCAAGTGGACAGAAATAAGAAAAAATAATTATTCCGTGAAGTCAAGTTGAAAGCCTTACCTTTCTTTTAGAACATTCTTCTTGCTGTCAATAACTAACTCAAGATTATTGAAACAGGAGGAAGCAAAAAAACCCCATATATTTTGTTCAGTTTTGTTGTCACATCACAGAAAACGTGCCAGTGCTTAAGGATTTGGTGGAGGTACCATAAAACTATGTCAGAGCTGGGCAGTGACTGCTGAGCTCAAGTGGTAAATGTCTCAGTTTAGCACAGGGCTTTAGCTGCTCTTTCTCACTCTCCTTGTCTGTACATCCAGACTTAAGTTATAGGGGCCAGAAATCACAGGAAAACACAGAGCAAGCAGAGACAGGCAGTCCACGATGCAGCAGTGCAAGTGCAGGGCCAATATTTTCAAGTCATGCACAAGACTCAAGAATTCCATCACACAACCAACCAGTTCCTTTCCACTTGTCACTCCCACTCACTGTGGGTTCACCCTCCTCCCCGGGGACTGCAAGAATGTATTTAACTCTTTGAGCATTAGAAACTTCAATTGCAGTACTGTTGTGAGGGATCCAGAGAACAAAGGATTCAAAGAAAAGAAAGACCCAGAGATGTAAAAGTGCTCTCTTTAAAAAATATATCTTGAAAGAAAATCAGCAAAAAATTTGAATATGTCATATGTTTCTTGTTGTTTTGGAGAGCCTTATTACTGGGAAAAAAGTTCAGTTGTCAAATAGTATATATTTTTATAGACAAAGGTTATTTAAAAAAATAATTGCAGTTTAAAAAAATAATATAAGCATCTGAAAGTGCCAATAACCCTGAAACACAAACTGAAATAAGAATATGGGGAGGTGGCAGGAAGGGGCAGGAAGCTCCAGGGGTCTCTGGGGTCACGCTGTGCAGGGTTCAAAATAATTTTTTTTTGGGGGGGGGCGGTACTAATTGACAGGAAGCTCAACATGAGCCAACAGTCTGCTCAGGTGGCCAAGAAGGCCAATGGGATCCTAGCCTGGATCAAAACTAGCGTGGCCAGCAGGGCCATGGCAGTGATCCTTCCCCTGTACTCTGCATTGGTGAGGCCATACCTTGAGT
>VWZD01002466.1:170328-207246 GCA_013396695.1 Sakesphorus luctuosus
TTTTTGCTTTTCAACAACTATTAATAAAACTATTTTGTTAGGAAATAAAGATTATAAAATTTTGGTCAGTTTAAGAATATCATGACTAATCTTTTAAATTATTTAGGATGTAGAAGTAACTTTACATTAATGCATTTTCTGGTTGCTATTTTCCTCTTGCTTTAAAATCACACATTTTCATACAGCAGTCTTTTCAAATGGTTATTTAGGTCCTTCAGGAATTGTCATGTCATATCTTTTTTTACGTGTCATATCTATTTTACAAGTAATAGCTAGAGGTGATAGATAATTGAATTTATAACTGATGAAAATCTTAATGTAACAATAATTCTTTCAATTTAGTAACATTAATTTAGATTAGGATGGGGTTAGTTCTCTCCTTCATTAAAGGTAGCAGAATTGTTCTCTCACTTGCCTTTAGACACAATCTTGACAAACTAGACTAATGGAAAAAATAGATTAGGATTGATAGATCTGATAGATTAGAATTAAAAAAACCAGATGGTAGAGTTGCAAAATCGTAAGAGAGTAAAGAAAAAAGAGAGGGGTACAAAATCTATAGCAAGAATTCCATCAAAGAAATTGCCAAATTAGCTATCTTGAGTAGATAACAAAGTTTCATGCCATTTCTGTCACTAAGACTGAGGCTTAAGCTTGATAAAAGATATAGAGCTCTTCCTAGCTCATGGATTAAGTTTATGTACAATACAATAAAAAGAAACGTAAACCACCACTGCCCCCTCCACCAAAAAACTCCAAACAAACAAACAACACCAAACAAAAAACTAAAACCCAAACCAACAAAACCTCCAAACAAACCACAAGAGAGCAAGCAGCATTTCTTTAATCTATTCACTTCAGGGACAGTCAGTCTTACTACTTGGTATCAACAACCTCATACACCTCAATAGAAAATACCTTGATAAAAAGCAGTTTAAACAGTGGTGCTGGAGGGTATCCAACATGTGTTGCTCATTTACCATTAAAATGTTTACCAGCCTCTGCTGCAGCTCCTCATCTTTCTCACCGCTTCCACTGTAAGCAGAAATAATTCCCAAGAAACAGTGTATGAAGTTCAAGAAAAACAAATATTAGGGTAAATGTATCACACCCCTCTACCCATACTATTTCTGTAGTACAGAAAGTTAAGGAAGTTTTGACTTGGGTTGGAAGGAGCCTTGTAGATAAACACATACTGCACTTACACATCGAGTATACTTTTATCCAGCTTAAGGAGGATTTCTGTAAAGACAGGACAGAAAGAATGTTTCTAAAATATTTAAAATTGCTATCAAGAGTTCTGGGTTTACAGTTGAAAGATTATAGACATTATTATGGAGCTTCAGTGAGACATTCTTTCCAGTGACTTACAAGAAAAATGTATTACATCTTGTTAAGTATCTAGAAATTCCACCATGAAAGCTGATAGAATATCTGAAGGCTGATACACGAGACACACTGACACACAGGCCCTAGACAAAGACAGACCAGAAAAAAGCCACTGCCACTCCAAAACAAAAGAACATCTTCACCAACGTGCAAAGAAGCACCAAGTGTTTAATATTCCTAGGCAAACTTCTGACTAGATGAAACACACAACAAAATATAATTCTTCCGACCATTTTTTATACATTACATTATAAGATAGCAATCTGCAAAGGTCTAAAGAGGCTTCTTACTTTCCCTTAACTTTTAATAGTAATTGAAAGTGTTCCTTTCCTTTTCTCAGTCAGAACACAACTTGGAACAATGGTGAGATAAACATATGACGTAGGGTAATCAAATCTAACAAAGTATTTCCCCTTCTTTTCACGAGGAAACAGGTTTATTTCTGTTCTTGTTCCCTAACTGTCCTAGATGTGAGCCCATATTTCACACACTGTTTCTTGGGGATGCCTGGCCAGTTCCAGTCAATAATCAGGGCTGGCTGAAAAGGAGGCAAGAGCTCAACAAATCCAAGAGGATTCACTGCAGCTCTGGGAACCACAAGAACACTTGAGCTGAAGCACCAGCCACAAGGGCAGCTCATTTTGGGCTGTGGCTACACAGGCTCTGTGGCCTACAGCTGAATCCCTTGGTAGGGAATTTCTGCACAGTTGTGGGAGAGCAAAGAGTTAATATTTTACCATCTTTCCATTCCTTAAGCCTGCCCCAGAGAGCCTGGCTGCTTGCCAGCTGACCACCTCAACACACCTGACAGAGCTCCAGGCAGTGTGCCCTGCTCCCACTCAAGCCATTCCTGGGGGTCCACTTAGACCACCCTGTGGGGTAGACTTTAGGCCAAACTGAGATAAAGTTTGCCAAACTCCCACTGGGATTAGCACTAGGATAAAGACAGGTAGGTTTGGCAAGATAACTGTTCAAAAGGCTTGGAGTTACACACTGCTGTCTTACTGTACGTTTCAGGGATGTTTTAAGGATCAGAAGCTTATCCAGGTCTGAAACTTTCCACAGTAAAACTAATTCTCTGAAACCTTAGTTAGACAAACAAATCCTGGGAAAGGTGGTGTGGGTTACTTCAATTACATGAGGCTACCTGCAAAGGTACAGAAAATATGGCTTTTAATAAAAAAAAATCCCAACTCAATTCTCTAACTCTGTCTTTCCCCTGAATCCTGTGCTCCTTCTCACTCCCAAACACTTGGGTCTGATTAATCTGTTTCCTGGGGTGATGGAAGAGAATTCCATGTGCTTATGTTATAAACAAATTAAGAACTGAGTTGTACATATGAGGCCAAAACTGAAAAGATTGATGAAGAAAATGTTCTTTCAAAGTTTCTGAAATTCCTGCTGGCTGATAAGGAGATCCTGGCATACCTTATCTTTATTTAACCCAATAATAAACTTTTGAACAGTAAGTTTTTATCTTGTTATTAATTTCCTAGAGGTCAAGACCTAAGGACAGTTTAAAAAAAATGAGCCAGAATCTGTTGTCTACACTTGAATACATAGAATATAAACACTACTCCATGGATTACAAACCAGAAAGCTGAACAAAACCTTGAACTCAGTGTCAGGCCATGAGAGAGTGCACAGGGCTGAGCCATTGTGACTGCTTTGTCCTGATACACAAATATTTAGTCTCACAAGGCTCCAACTAGTCTTGGAGCACCATTACTTGAGTTTTAGAGTGCAAGCCTGGACTGCAGAGGAGTTCCACTGTTCACATGAGTAAGAGCAGTGCTAGTGCAGAACAAGGCACAAAACTTGCCTTTGCAATTTGAATATACAGCTCCTCCAATGTACTGTGAGGTGAGTGTCAGCTGCAGGCACTGTTTTGGGAAAGTTCTGGCTTATACTCTGTATCCAGTGAAGAAGCCAGCCTTAGCACAACTTTTTAGTCTAAAGTAAAAGCTCTAAGCTCAGCTCTGCTCTGTTCCTGTTGAAAACTTGGCCTCTTTGGAGGAAACCACACGGCCACAAGCAAATTTTGCAAACAGCCTGTTGTTCAAAACCAGGTTAGGGTTACCTTTTTCACTGTCTTGTAGCCCTGGGATAAATTGTAACCTGAATCAATGTGCAGGCTTTTCCCCATGGCCCAGGCTTTCTTCTGGGCTCTGCAAAGTGTAGCCCAGTGGAAGGCTTTATGAAGCAATTGGAGGGAAAAGCTTTCTACATTATTATTTCCCATGTGACTGAAACAGCATACAGAAGTCATACTAAGAGAGGGTGAGGAAACTCCAGATGCATGAAAACATTTGATGTGGGGCTTCTCCTCCTGTCCTTTCTCTGGATTGCATTACGTACTGCTGGGTTTATCCTCCTTTCGTTCACAGGTTGTGAAGAAACAGGACTCTGCCCCAGTGAAAACAGGGATAAAACTCTGGCTCCATGACTATTTTTCATAAATGTGTGGAAGTCCTTTCTACTTTTTTGCTCTAGTTGGTCAAAATTTTCAATCCTGCTGCTAGACAGGTGCACTGCAAATGAAAAAAAGCATCAGCTGAGGATGTCTAGGTCCTCACTGGGGCTGAGAACCACATCTTGCTGGCCTGTGATCAGACTTCAGGCTAGAGAAGTTAGGGGGCACCAGATCCCAAAGAACATGAGACCAGAGTGCATGAAGGAGCTTTAGCTACCAAACTGGGTTAGGATTTGGAGGATATTATTTTGGGGGGAATTACCATAGGAAAAAGCACACCAGGGCAGATGCAAAAGAAATTAGCAGATTGTAATTGGGCAAATACTAGTTTCTATTTGCTATTTTTTTAATTATCACTTGCATTTACAAGGCATAACTACCTAAGATCTAAAAGCCATTAAATTGTCTAAGAATAGGCAGCAGTATTTTCTGAGGACAGACAAGAGGACAGAGATGGTGCAGAACCGTCCTTACTGTTCCAGAAGATGGGAAGGCAAATTTCTGTTCAGGGAATTTCCAAGTGAAGATTTCATATGAGCTACTGCAGTTAGTAGCCTTTGAAAGAGAATTCTTCTGTCCCCTTTATCGTGTTTTATACTCTAGTCCTGCCTACTTTCCTTCCTACTCTTGTCTTTAAACAAAATTTTATTTAGCCTCTTCTTCAAGAACCATTTCCAGCACTATCTTTTTTGTCTTTCTCTGTTATTTTTGCTTGCATTAGGAGTGAGGGAGTTACCAGTGACCATACTTAGGAACAGCTTTCATCAGTCAGCTTTTCTCTTGCAATAAAAACTGGGAGAAATTCACCCAGCCTTTAAAGTGACTGAGATGTGACTTGGGTTGTAAGTGCTACTTCCACAGTACAGTCCGAGAAGGGTAAGAGGCAAAGCAACAAGTACTCATCAAGTGATGAAACATGAGATTCCCAAAGTAAAACCTACTAGACTTTCAGGTTTTAAGAGGGAACAGTTCCTACCCTAACTATTCTACTTAATACCGTATAATTACCCCTTAGGCTCCAGAAAGGCCTACTCATGCCTAAATGCTGGTTCCAGGAAATGAGAATATAGGATTTTATACATGTTGAAGGACATTATTTAACACACTGCAAATGGAAAAGAACAAACTGGTTGCCATCAGGTATATTCTCACTCTACTAGGACTATTTAAGCTAATGGGAAGATTTCTATTTTCTTCAAGACACACATCTGGAGAACTCCACTGAAGGCTGTAGTCCCATAACAAAACAAAGTCTTCAAGGAATATGAGTCAATAATGCTCACTTAGACCAGAAATTCCGCTCTTCATGTCTCTGAAAAACAAATCAAAACAAAAAAAAATAGGTAGAAGGTAAAATATGAACTTGTGAAGATGTACTGAACTAATGATTCACATGTAACTAATTCAAACAGTTAAAATACTGTGATGAATTGAGATCTCAAATGAATTGTGAGGTAAATTGAGGCAATTACTTCAGCTTGGTTGAGAATGCAGACTAGATAGTGACAGGTCAACACAAGACCAGTAATATAAGAGATCTTGTGACAGATCCTCAGGGAGACAGAAGCATTAAATTTAGATGGTGGACAAAAGAATTAGTTACATTAGAGTAATTGAGATCAATTGGAACATCGTGTCCTTACTTGAGTCACAGTTTCCCTTGTAGTCTTTCAGAACAATTACTGTTGTATCACTACAGGGATTAAGATAAGAGCTTCAGAGCTGCGTGTCTTTAATTGAGCTGATAGACACTTGTACTGTAATTGTTCATGGAAAAGAAACCTGAGTTTTGTGATTCATCACTGGAACTGATCACGAAAGTAAATACTTGATTAAAAACTAAGTCTCTATTCAAAAATCATATAAAATAAGGGCAAGGAGGCTAAAGTTTAGTTAAGAATGTAAATACTGCAAAACTTTGTTTTGCATCAAGATGCTTTCCCTGCACACAATCCCTATAAAATATTCTCAGTCCTGCAGCCCAAATAAAATATTTTCAGACTTACTTAATTGTATTTCTTTTATATCTGTGATCTTACCCATGGAATTCGGCAGAGTGTAAATTCACAAACATAATTTTTCAAGGAAAATTGAAGATTTTCAACAATCTTTGTAAAAAGAAAAGAAAGAAAGTAGGAAGAAGTAGGGAGAAGATTTAAAACTGTTTAGTAAATTCACTTTGTTGAATAGTAGGGGGTTTGTTCCTCCTAAATAATTTTTTTTTGTAACACAACTTTTTTTTCTTTTTTTTTTTTTAAACCACAACTTATGGTATTTATTTGAGCTAAATCCAAATTTTATGGCTTTTATTTAATTCAATAGTTTTAATTCAATGAGAAAATAAAAAGTTTTCTTTCCTCTATATCTCAGCATGCATGCACATCTATTTGAAACAAAAATAGCCTTATACATAGCAAAGTTTTCCAAATTGTCTATTATAAGAACTCATTTTTAATGACTTATGCTTTGTCTGATATCATCTGAACCAGGACTGTAGCCCCCACAACGCAGGAGACTTGCTTGTATCTTGAGTATTGTGTTCAGTTCTGGGCCCTTCAGTTCAGGAAAGAGATTGAGGGGCTGGAGCAGGTCCGGAGAAAAGCAACAAGGCTGGTGAAGGGACTGGAGCACAAGTCCTATGGGGAGAGGCTGAGGGAGCTGGAGAAGAGGAGGCTGGAGAAGAGGAGGCTCAGAGGTGACCTCAGCACTGTCTAGAACTACCTGAAGGGAAGTTCTAGCCAGGCAGCGGTTGGTCTCTTCTCCCCGGCACTCAGCAATAGGACAAGGGGGCACGGGCTCAAGCTCTGCCAGGGGAAATTGAAGTTGGAGATCAGAAAAAATTCTTTGCAGAGAGAGTGCTCAGGCATTGGAATGGGCTGCCCAGCGAGGTGGTGAATTCCCCATCCCTGGAGGTTTTTAAACTGAGCTTGGCTGAGGCACTGAGTGCCATGATCTGGTAAAGAGCCTGGAGTTGGCCCAAGGGTTGGACTTGATGATCTCGGAGGTCTTTTCCAACCCAATCAATTCTATGATTCTATGATTCCACTGCTTTGTGGGCACCAGAGATGAGTAAAAAGCATCAGTGAAGGAAAAGCTGAGATAAAGAAAAAAAGAGCTTCAGCAGCTCCAGCCTGGGAGTGTTGAGGCACATGAGGAAGACAGGGAGAAGTGAAGGGGAGTAGAGGAGTGGCTGATGGGACAGAACTTCAAGAGAGCAAGAGAAAAACAACTGAGCAGCATAAGACATGCATGAAGTTGGAGTTTCAGCTTCGGCGTGAAACAAAGAGCGAACGCTGGAGGGGTGCAAGGAAGCAGCAAAGGGAGAGCCTTTCCCTACTGTCACAGCTGTTAATTCAGGGTAAAAGGTGAAACAAAGACTGTGGTACAGACAAGATGGTGACAAGAGGCTTTGTCTCTGCCTGGCTCCTTTGAGTGTCCTGCTATACAAGTGAACACAGCCTTCAGAAACTTGATGCTGCTTTGATAGGAGACAACTGAAAAACACCAACGTATTTAACTGTCCTTGCCTGTTACCTCGTTTACTGACATACACAGTACCTGTGCCTGCACTGAGAGAGACAGAGCAACTCTGCAACAGCACAAACTGGTGGAGAAAGGTAGAGTATAATTCATACTAGAGAAGCACATCTGTGAAAAGTGAAGAAAAAAGAATGAAACTTAGTTGAAAAGAACAACTACTTTAAAAAAATCAAGTAAAAGTAAGAAAATATCAGGTTTAAACTTTCTGATATGACCTTAATTCGACTTTGCCTATGCAATCGAAAATTACTTTTAAACTTAGTTTATTTTCAAATAAATCAATTAAGCTAGTGAGTGAAATTAGAGTTCAAGTCCTTCCTTGTTCCCATTTGTATCATTAATTAAATCCACATTAACAAGCCAGCAATGAACAACACTTCAAAATTTGCTATTTTGAAGTAACTAAAGCATGAATATGATTTTGTTGCCTCTAGACTAGTGAATGATAAATAGTTGCTTCCAATTAATGAGACTCATTTGAATGTGGAGTAAATATTTATATCTGAATGATGAACATCTGAAAAACAGATTTATCATGGAAAGCATTATAGACTGGTAATTGCAGCACTATTCAAGTTGTCACAGAAGTAACATAAATTACACAAATGTAAATTACTACTTTCAAAATGAAAGGACAGGCGTTTTTGATGCCTCTTTTAGATTCATTTTGTGTAAATATCTACAGTTTCATATAACAAAGTAACATGAAAAAATAAGTGTGATGGATGTGATTAATTATCACCAAATTACTAGAGAACAAATTTCTGCCTCACAGGAAATAAACATTTTTCCTTGCTGATGAGACAAAGTCAAACTGTTGGCATTAGTAAATAAACCTACTTTTTACTATGAGAGTGGAGATGGATAGGCTGAAAATGAAGGGTTGTTGCAAATTTTTCAATGTCTCAGAACAGGAGTACTGAAGTCCTTTTATTTTCCAAATACTTTCGTCACTATAAAGAACACAGATGAAGGAAACCCTACTATTCATCTGCCTAAAGTAAAATCAAATCTATGTGTTCCTGACCCTTACATTGATTATGTTTTCCCCTACCATATATCAGGGCCTTTCCCTTCCTGCATGCCTTGAATCCCAGGCTACAGAGAACCTGGCACTGGTAAAACAGTTCTAGTTTTATATCTCACTTCCCTGCCAGCATCCTCTAAAGCTTCATCTTAGAATCAAGTATTTTCCAGATCACAGTCATTTAGTTTTATTTACCCAAGTGGAAACCTGATGAGGTGTTCTTTTCTTCAAAATATTTTTTATCTTTTTCTAGAAAAACCCTAGTTTTGGTACATTTGGTAATACTGATGTAGCTTTGGAGCATCTCATGCCATGATCTCAATTTGTCCTGTTAACTGTTTATATTCTCATTGGGTTTTTTTTCAACCTGGTAGTGGTACTTAAAGGTCACTTTTAGGAGTCTTTACTCACTGAAGTTCTTATTTTATGTTGACCTTTAGAGTGACCATAAAAGGTTAATGCACCTACTAATACAAGAGGGGCTCATGCTCCTTGCAGACATCAGACACATTATTTAACCCCTGTGATGTGCATACTCTTGGGATGCCTTTTCTTATAGTTGAGGGGTGTTGTAACACAAGTCCTAAAAATTTGGAAAAAACAAACCCAGTGTTTCTCCCTTTTCCCAGAATCTGCAAGAGATTTTGATTATTCATTACATGTTTAGAATTTTTCAGTTTGAAAGTGCTTTAAATACAGCAAATTACAGCACTTTAAAACTATTCTGAAAATTGCAGCCTTGAGACAAGTGAAAATTTTGTCCTAAAATTGCTTGATGTCTTAGAGAATTTTGACATTACTAACGACACTTCAAATTCCTCACATTAAAAAAAGGTTGTCATGGGTTTACCTAGGTGGGCCTAAAGACAAAGGTAAAAGTAACTTGTATAACCAGTTTTAAGGAATGATGTAATTTTCCTTTTTTGTTGGTTTTCTTGGCTTTGTCCCCTCCCCTCTAAAAATCCAACAAAACAAAGCTTAACCCAGTTGGCCTTCTCCAACCTATAAGACCTATTAATGAAAACTATTGGAAATGTGCAATTTCTGTCTTTAATGGGAAAAAGGAAATATACTGCATGTGGTATTTAATCTAGTCAAAAATTTCTTCAGTGAAAAATCTGCAATTTTGAGTTTACAAATTCTATTATGAATTCTGGAAAAAATTAATGATGCCATGTTCAGTTTTTTAGCCTTATTTTCAGGCAGCTCATAAAAAGCCCATTGAATACAAAAAATGTTTTACACATCCACTTCTAACTTTAATATTTTCTGAGTTTAAATCAATGAAAAGAGCATCTGAGAAAGAACAGAATCTCAAAGTCTCCAGAAACTTCTACAGAGCAGAAAATAGCAGTTCAGGAAAAATATCTCGCATCTGTTTGAAAGAAATATTGTGGCTAAGGAAGGCATTGGAAGAGTATTACTGTTTCTAATGAAAAGATTAATCTTTGAGGTCACTCACTGCCTCATGGGAAGAGAAGATGAAAACATATGAGAAACCATTAAAAGGGTGAATTTGGTTCTGCTTGCCTGGGTATGCTGACCCTGGTCAGCTTTTCCTGATCTTGTCACACCTTGGAATATATGGTGCAAGAGTTATTTCCCAAAGTTGTTACTACTCATGTGAATAAGTGAATAAAAATACTGTATGAATGAATGAATGAATAAGAGTGCTTCATTTTTCTCATTGAATACCATTCACAATGATATTCCACAGTCATGCACTTTTAACAGGTACTACAAGAGTAATAATAATGGCCAATCTTCGTGAACGAAGATTTGGGAAGGGCATTCCCTACGTGGGTGTGCCCTTCCAGCCTGTGCAGTGGATTTTTTAGGTGAGGCACAGCGTGCGCAGAACTGGCCCCACCGTTTAAGTCCTAAGGTTCATTTGCCATGGCCAAGCAAGCTTGGACAGTGACAGTGAAGTCCTTGGGACTATCTACAGCACCTGGTACTAACCGGGGCTGACCCTGCTTAGATCTGAGATCTGACGGGATGGGATGGCAGGGAGGCATTTAACTGCCGGGCACAGTCTGTACAAGAGTGAGAGGGTGAAAAATGTCTTGAAATGGTCTCTTGGCTGGGAGAAAAGCTGCTGACTTAGGCGCTTGAGACCACAAGCTTCAGCTAATGTAATTTCTCTTGCATTTGCGTGGATATGAAATCATTTAAATCAGGCTGGTAACATATGAGATAAAAGGGACAAAATCCTTTTCATTTTTAAGTCACGCAAAGCACACAGGCATTGACTCAATAGTAGCCACTGATTTTCTTTTTGTGTTTCGGATTGTAGCTGAAAAGCACTGTAAAAAAGAACAAAGCTGCTTATATTCTGTGAAAGCCAGAATTATTAGGACACTGGTGTTTGTTTAGTAGCTGCAATGAAACAAAGCATGCAAAGGCAATTTGACAAATTGTCAGAGATGCACTGTCTGTAGGTCAGAATGGAGCTGGGTTTGTTCTACTCTGACTACACTTATAAATAGTGAGGGTCAGTAGAAGTGGACAGAGAGATGGAACAGTGTTGAGGAGACCCCTCAGCAGCTCCAGCAATGCAGGTTGGAGAGGGGGAGGAGTTATTTCTGACAAGACTGAATGAGGTTCTCTGAACCTCTTGGTAACGTATGGTTCAACATTTTCCAAGAGAAAACTAGTTGGTTTGTTTGCAGGCTGCAGAGCCTGCAGGAAGCACAAAGCTGTCCCTTCATTTGTCTCTCATATATGACAGTAGAATATCAGCATCTCAGCACCACAATCCAAATAAGGATTTTTGTTCCTGTTCCTGTTGCCTGCTTCCCAACTCATCTCCGTGTTGTGGATTTTGCACAATATTCAGGATCAGCTTACACATGGGGTAAAGTTGGAATGGCTTCACTGCAGCATCAAGTTTAAAGGATATCCTTTCAGATGCAGGACTGACTTTTAGTTGAAGAAAGATCCTGTAGAGTTTATGAGCTGCAGCTGAGCTGTAGCATGACTGTGACATCCTCATATGACATTTTGAAGCCCCTACTTGAGTCCAAGAGAGTGTTTAATACTATCTGGGGTCTGATGTCCTGCAACTCCTGCTAGGCAGTGGCTTTCCTCTTTGGTTTTAGCAAGTTTGCTAATGGCAAATCTGTGATAAAGGTCTCTGAGGTCATTCGTCAAATATCTGTCTTTCAAACAGTACAAACTAAAAACAGTTGAGAGTTTGAACCCTTCTCAGCTTTAGGTGCTATGTACATTTAGTACTGCACAAGAAGGCAGATTTTACCCTAGGCAGAGCAGCAGTCCACTGAGCACAGCCACATCTTTCAGGAAATTATGAAAACTCCTCCTTAATCTCATGTTCTATCATGCACTTTTACATATTTGAGAGGAAGAGGTTGTTGGAAGAGAGGAATGAAGGAAGCACGTATAGAGCATAGAGGATTTCATCAGGGTCATCAAATTGCCATTTAACTTATGGCACAAAAGTTACTGATAATGTTTATAATTATGCCTTTTCTTTGAGTCATCTTTCCAGGTTTTTTTCTCTTTTATTTGTTTTTATTTTAATTTCATATATATATTTATGTCACACAAAACATAAATGAGGGGAAAAAAGCAGGTAAACATTAATTAGGAATTATATCTAAAAATGAAATTAGAACCACATCATTTTTGTCTAAATATAGAAATGTAATGTGTTTGGCTAGAGTTCAGGCAGTGTGATCTGCAGGTTATGGACTCTGAGTAAACAACAAAAAGTATGTAAGTGATAATTTGCTCCCTTTTCCTTTAAAAGCAGAGGATGCAACTCAATACTATAATATACCCATACACTGATGTAACAAAACAGCTCAAATCTTGTCTGGAAAACGAAAAATGAGAGTGCAAATTATATGCCAGAATAGAAAGATTAATAGTTCTGAGGCGTCACATTGCAAAGTTTTCTTTTGTATAAAGTCTAGTAAATCATAGTGTGAGTCTTCTAATGAGAAAGAGCTGTCAGATCAAACCTACTGTCTTTCCAGAACAATATCAATGTATCAGTTCCCTAAAAGAGCCACTTTGGTTTTTCAGGTTGAAAAAATATGCTTGATTGGCTTTTTTCTACACACAAATATTTAATTTATGCCAATAAGCAGTTGTTGACTTACAAAAATGCTGGCTGATGCTGTGGCACCAGTACACTGCAGTTTGAGTTAAAGTTCTGTTTTCATTGCTATGCCTAAGAGTGCCAGAGGAAGGCAGAAGATGAACATATTTTCTGTATCAAATTGTAGTAAAAGCCTACATGACTACTTCACAAACAAGCTCTAAATAATCAACAGACTGCCTGGAGTTTCTTAAACCTAAGAACTTCATACAAATTGCAAATTTCAGACTTGAAAAGAAGAAAATGCTGCAAAATGATCGAGAGTGAGAGAGAAGAAATAATCACAGTGGGAAAACACAAAATCACTTTACCAACTACCTTTCAGAATTGAAAATATAAAATATGAGCATGTAAAGCATAGAGGGAACATGGAGTTTTTGACCTGTATTTGTTTAAACTGAGTCAGCTGCAGTGTAACAAGGTAAATACAGTGGAGTGCAGTGATTCTCTATTGCATTTCCATATACATACATGCAAAATCCTCAGAATGGCCCAAGTTATTCCTTCAGTGCTGATAGCTGTGCTCACACAGAGCTGGATGAGCAATGAGGATGGCTGAAAACAGGCTGAAAAGCCAGGCCCAGAGGGTGCTGATCACTTGGAGACCAGCAGCCAGTGGTGTACCCCAGGGGTCACTGCTGTGTCGAATTCTGTTCAAAAGAGAATCATAGAATCATTTAGGTTGGAAAGGATCCTTGAGATCATGGAGTCCAAGTTAACCCTGCACTGCCAAGCCCATCACTAAACCACATCTCTCAGTGCCACATCTACAGGGCTTTTAAATACCTACAGGGCTTTTAAATACCTACAGGGAAGGTCACTGCAACAGCTCCCTGGGCAGCCTGTTTCAACCCATGCCAACCCTTTCAGTGAATAAATTTTTCTTCATATCCAATCTAAACTCCTCTGTGTCAGCTTGAGGCCTTATCTTATAGTCTGGATGGTGGGGCAGATTGTACCCTCAATGAGGGGGCAGAGGACACAAACCTGAGAGAGTTGGCTGATGTGGCAGAACCTCAATAACCTGGACAAATATCCTGACAAGAACATTAAGAAGGTCAACAAAGTGCAAAATCCTGCACCTGGACAGGTGTGACACCAGGCACTGGTACATGCTGAGGGCTGAGCAACTGGAAAGCAGCTTTGTAGAAAAGGACTTGGTGGTCCTGCTGGACACCGTGTTGAACACAAGCCATCAATGTGTGCTTGCAGCAAAGTGGGGTAATACTGTCCTGGCCTGCATCAGGAGGACTGTTACCAGCAGGGACAAAAATGGCAACAAAAATGAGGGGATCCTTCTCTTCTTAGCACTGGTGAGGCCAGTGGACTGGTGTGTCCAGTACTGGTCTCCCCAGAACAAGAGAGCTGTGGAGCTGCTAGAGAAAACCCAACAAAGGGCAACAAAGCTGTTCAAGGGACTGGAGCTTCTCTCCCGAAGAAAGGCTGACAGAGCTGGAACAGTTTAGCCATTTTAAGATTATGGAAGGCTGCATTTTACAACGACAGATTGTATGTGCTTTTCTTTAGCACCAAATAGAGCTGCCAAGGCAGCATTCTCTTGTCTCTCTCTGGGCAGTTTCTAGAACATCCTGTGCACCTAAACCCAATGGACCAATCTCACAGGACTCTATTTTTGGTTAAGGGCTAGCAGCATCCTGCTAAAACCCTACTTATTGTGGTTTTTTTGGTTTTGTTTCTTTTTCTAAGCTGACAAAAGAAAAATATATTTTTATTATCATTAATAATTTTGAAACATAAGAACTACAGTTGCTGTTACAACACGATCTAAAAAACCCTGGAGGCAGATCCCTTGCTTATACAATGTGTTAAGGTAATCAACTTGCAGTTGTAAAAGTATCTAACACTTCTACAGTGCATGTCCATAAGCCTTTAAATGGCTGTACAGGTGAGTAGAGCCTCATGGCACTGAACCACTTAAACTCTATTTGATGTACCTGTAAGTCATGTAAACACTTTCAAGGTAAGACTCTAAATATATCCAGGGTGACATAAAACTAAAAAAAACCCAACAACCTTTTGGTCTGTCACAAGTCTGCTTGGTTCTGTTGGAATCACTGTATCATCTGTAGGGATTTTAAAGTTATATCTCATTCACCACCACCTCTTTTTGTCATTTTCATAGTTAATACATTTCTCTTCTCTTTGAAGATGCTCCATTATTTTCTGGTTAGATTAGTCATTCCTGTTGGGGTGACTAAAATCAATGACTAAGAGCAGAGATTAGACTAAAAATAAGAAAATACAACAGTAATTACTAGGAAAGTAATTAATGCTTACAAATTTTCCACTCTTCCTTTTCACAGGCTTTACACTTTCTGAGTTTCATCAAAGCTAAATGTACTCAGGCCAGTTCTAGGATATTTACTTCCAAGAAAAAATAGATGTACATGAGTGGGAATATTCATTGCAAAAGCTACCAGTTTTCTTTTAAAGAAAAATAGAGCTGCAGTAATCAGAAGATGTAGGACAATATATTTTTTACAGTAAGTGCTTTAGTTTGAGTTTTGCTTTATTTAAAGTACCATAATGTTCAACAGAAAGTATTTTACTTTCCATGAAATAAATTGATTTTTGTATTTATATTGAAAAGGCCTAATTGGATTTAATATCCACTAATAGAAACTATCTTTGAGTCCTTTCAAGGCCTACACATATATCCAACAGATTTGATGCCCTACCTAATAAGAAGGTTTACTACCAGAGCGGAAGGATTGCAATGACAATGCAGTTTAGGCTACTATCATGGGACTAGTGCAATGAAAGAGTGGTTTAGGCTGCTGAAAGACTCTCCATTAAAGGTATTGGCAAACTAGGTTTGATAGCAATTTGTGAAAGCTCAAATTAATGACAAGGTCCACTCTACCTCTTACTGTATAGATAAAACCTACAAAGGAATATTGGGTCATAATCAGTGTGAAATGACTTGCATGGAGACAAGGGATACAAAAAAACAAGAGTGCAAAGGGTGAGAGACTATCCCCTTGACTAACAAGGTTCAGTGTGGACTTCCTTGCCAAACTTGCCTCACTTGATCAACAGATCACATCTAAAGGAATTAGCAGCACTTAATCATCTACTAATTTAACACAACATGATTCAGTAGGATTTACTAGAAACACAGCAATAACTTAACTATAGATCTGAGCTGGCACATATATATATACTTACTATAAGGTATTTAAAGCAATTCCCACAGACACAAAGAAGTATGTACCTGTTAAATTCTACCCAAGCTCAGTGAAATACTCATTTTGGATGCCTCTGCATTTCTCAGTGGATAAAGGGTTGAGCCTCAAGGAGGGGGGGCATTATAGCCCAAGCCCCACCATCAGCTTTTGGTGACCCTGAGGGCTGGTGAGCTCTGAGAGATGTCCCACTCAGAGGGGACTGCAACCCACTGCAGTTCAGGAGAGATCAGGGCCTGCCTTAGGAGCTTGTAGTGCTGGAAGATGTTTGGCTGTAGTTCTCTGTCAGTCTCCAGGCTGATTCAGGCAAGTAACGTCCCAGGGTTATTGGGCATGACCGGCTGCCCCTTGTCCCCCACCTTCGTGAGCGCGGAAGCTCCTGCTGTGGGCAGTGCTGTCCCTTCCTTAGCCAGGCATGAGGTTCTGGAAAGGTCAAGGGAGGCAGCATTGCCAAACTCACAAATCAAGGCCTTAGAAGTATCCCTGGATTCCTGTGATTGCAGTGGCCGAGGAGCAAGGGGGAGGAGGGAAAGGGGGCAGGGCAATGCACCACCACAGGGGGTTAGTGTATGTTCTTGTAGCCCAGTGAAAGATTACTGTTCTACTTAACATTAAGTCAATCAAGATTGGATTCAAGCTAAGTGGCAAGATTACACAAAGATTGTGTGTGGTCAGAGCTGAGCCTGTAACAGCAGAGAGTTCATTAATACGTCCTGACTGAAGGGAAAACAACAAAGCTGGACAGCTGCTTGGACAGTGAAGTTACTGCTCCTACCACTGTTGTTCCATTACTATTTTCTAGTACTGCATTCATAGAAATACATAGATATTTCTCAATGAACTTAATATAAATCGATTAATACAATTATATATATATATTATATAATAAAAGATTCAATGAATATACATGTTCTCTTTATTATGTTAGTTGCAACATAGCTAAATTAATATTATCATAGTGCTACAAGCCTCACGTAGAAACTAGAACCCCATAGCATCGTGTGCTCTATAAAAGCAATGCTGATCCTGGAGCAGATACAGACAGGGAAGGATGAAAATGAACAGCAAAATTAAATAGTGAAAAAATATGTCAGTCTAATAGATAATAGACCAAACACTTTGTGTGCCAACTGCTTACAACATCTTATGTCAGTCACAGGAAAAGAAATACGAGGAGGAGTAAAATTAACTAGTTTGACTGAATAGTACCCAGCATTTTTTCCCAACTGGGGGAATGGAGGTCAAGAAAGGCAAAGAGTACTGCCAGTACAGGAAATGAAGTGGCACAACTACCTTACACAGGTTTTTTTTAGTAATAAGTTTCTTTTAATGCAAATGTCGAGGAAGAAGGTGATAGGAGAGGAAAACTATTACTATTGAATGAGCATCTAATACACCTATAGCAAGTGTTATCATGTCCTACTATTTCTCCTCTGAGTGAAGGAATAAGTCATAAGACAAATGCATTCATCTTTACTCATAATATCAAAATCTATAACACGACTTCAACATCTAGGAATGGACGAAAAATCCATAGTAGCATAGTATAAATGATGTAGTAATAACATTGTCCTTTTTTTGCTGTTCACAAAAGAAAACAATGCACTTTTATTATTTTTTCCCCCTTTTTTTTTTTTGGGGGGGGGGGAGGAGGGGGAGAGGCCAGACGCAATTTCCTGATAAAGGTTTCTGTACTATTTAACTATGTTAAGCTTTGTGAAAGGGCACTTTTTCTTCTTTTTCTCTTCCTTTTTTTTTTCTTTACATTGTCATTAAATTACCTTTTTTACTGACTGCTAATATTTCCCCCAATTTCAGGGCTCACTAGGAGGGCAGCCACAGCCTTATATACCCACCATGAATTATATTGAACTAATGAAGCCAATAAATAGGATAGTAACTTTATATAAATGAAATAATCACTGTTATCTATTTTTAAAAGCCCAAAATGAAACATTATATAGTAGACCAGAAAATTACAATATCCCTATTGAATAATGTCTATTTCTTTTCCTATATTTTTCCTATTTAGAATAAGCTTTGATGACTGAAGTGTCCTTCCAAGGCTGGACTCTTTTCAGGTTGAACGCTGAAGCTCATGCCAGGATCACTGAAATGATGCTGATAAGCCCAAGCACATCAAATGAAAAAAATGGCAATTATATAATTTGCATTTTTACTGCTGTATAGCAGTAAGATCAGCCACCCTTTTCCCCATTTTGTCAAAGAAATGCAATCACCGTTTCCTGCATCTCCAAAGCAAAGATTTGATTATCTGTGTTTCTAGTGCACCTGCACAGGAGAGGCTGCCTAATCTTCCTCTGCCCTCTGGAGCTTCCCTAAAACCTCTTTGAATTGATCTTTATGTGTCTTAGTTGCCTTTCCCTACCTGTTTAACTAGACATTTAAAATTAGTGTGATTCATTGAACTAAATAATTTTCTACAATCTCAAAGACATCAGAATTAATTCCCTACACTAATTTAGTTAAAGCTGGACATTCAGGGTTAACTGCAAAAATTGCCTTCTTGCTCTAACTCTAGAGAGATCAATACAACAAGTGGATATCAAGTCTGAGGATTTTTATTCTCACTAGCTGAGGTGCAGTTTAGAAAGAGAATTGGAGGTGAGCAGAGGCATCATCAATCAAATTCTCTGTTAATCATGGACAGCATTGAAGTGATCACAAATATCCACAACATCAACCTGACATGACAACCTGCCCCATATGTCACAAAAACCCTCATCAACGCCTTGTAACAACCACAAGATTACTAAGATAGATAGGAGAAGAGCAAAATCCATAAACGTACAAAGGCCAGGGAAAAATCAAGGCAACATCAGGTATTGCTTTTACTACAGTCATGTTGTGAGACAAATTAGTAAGTAGTAGGCTAAGCACACAAACAAAAAAAAGCATAAATAGAAAGCTAAATTATATTCCTTCCATACAGGATTAATAAGCAAACTGTGTGGAGTACAGGACAGTGCAAACATCACACACAGACTTCCAAAGGAGCACAGAGCTTCAGAGTATTTTATTTCCCCTGGATATTAGTATTGTGTTTTCTTCCTAAAATTTTAATAAAATTCTGTTTCCTCACCACCTCTTCCAATGACAGAAATGGTGGATGCCTTATTTGAATTTGCAAGAATCTTTTACCTGAGCTTACCACACTGAGAGCACATTATCTTAGCTCCATTTTAAAATTATGTATTTATTTAAAAGTTTTTGAATACTTAAAATTTGGTGTAATATACAAAGCATGGGCAGCATCACAAAATGGTATTATGTTCTCCAATGCCTCTTGACTTTTAGTTTAGCAGTGACACCAAATATGCTGGTGCTGCCAACTGGTTCTACCACGTTTTTTGTAGCTTAGATAAAAGCAGCTTCACATCCCTACCAAAAGAAGTGAGTCTCATTCCTGATGCCATGTTCCCGGCAGTGTTTCTGCATAAAGGTGATGTAACATCTCAGCTGTTGGAGAGCTACTATTTGAATAACATGGGAACCCTTTATAAAGCATATTCCTTCTACCTCAGCTGACATCCAGCAGAACAAGAGTGTGCATTTCTGTTTTGGGTATTATAAAACATGTCACAGCTATTTGAAAACCAATGTGCTGTTATTATTTCAGCCTGCTCTTAACAGCAGGTGGAGAGCAATAAGGGTAGGATCCTACAGTGGAAGAAAACTCTGTGAAATACAGTAATCCCAGAGGTGTAGGAATAGTGAAATTAAAAAAAAAAATCAGGACATATGCTTGAAAGTATAATCATGTGAAATATTGATCTGAGTTAATTTGGTTCAGTGCAAATATGAAAACTAAAGACTTCTGCTTTCACAAATGCAGCTCCTGAACAGACTGTAAGTGACAATAAAACACAGTTCTCACTCAGAAAGTTCCAATTACTTGTCAGAAGAAACAGTACCAGACAAGTCAGATCCTAATTTTTCTGCAAGAAAAGGAAAGACATTCAGGCAGGGAGTCTGTGCTGTAACTGCAGATAGAGATGACCTACACCACTACAGGTTGCTTACTGGTCTAGAAAAATGCAGCACTTGTTACTATGAATTAGACAATACAAACGTTGTCTACTGGATGGAATTCAGCTGGACTTCATAACCCAAGGTGCAAAATTTCACTCACCCAGGACACACTGAATTGCTCAGTTTTCACAAAGAAAGAGCACTCTAATAAAAGACTGTAAAGGCTAGTTTGCAGTAACCTGGGACACTTGACATCTCTGCATTGTTCATTGGTGTTAACACCAAACGCGCCACAGTAAGGTACAGAAAATAGTTCTTTAGCTCAAGATCTGACAAAAATTGGTTTTATCAGCTGACAATCATATTCACACACAGTAATTTATGATAGGTTCAGTGATCCCCCACAAGCTGGAAATTCTGTTTACAGATGCAAGCTACATTGTTGCAGGGACACAGCTAACACCATCATAATGTTACTCAACAACAACTTAAAACTCAGCTGTCATATATAGGCCATTGTTAATCTAATATCTTGGGTGGTTCTGATGACTAAGACATAACACTCTACACCAAAATGACAGGAGTAGATAGAATCCCTCAGTGAAATGCTGTTCCTCTGATGGATGTGTGCATGCTTACTGGCAATTCCCTCCCTCCTGCCCTATCGCAGCAACATGTGTAGTTCTACTTGAAATAAACATTCTTTAGCCCAGAGAATTTCAAAGGAGTAGAGGCAAATGGGTTTAACACTCTCTGCTAAATTAAATGGCTTACATTTTTAAAAATTGGTAGGACACATCATAACAGGTTGTTAGAACATGTACATTGATGATTTTTAAAAAATTCTCAACCTAACTGTGTTAGCTTACCATGCTTTTGAACATACCATTCAAAAATGGTCTTTTTTTTTTTTTTTTTTTTACTTGGGAATTCTCTGACCCAGTTCTTCAAGGAGAGCTACAATAGGTCTACAACAATTTGTGCCCAATGTGGATATAACACATTCCATTTCCCTTTTATTCTTCATGTTTATGTTAGTTCCTCTCTTTGTCTTGAAAAGTTACATCAGCCTCCCCATTCAGCTTTTGGCCTCTGAGCACCTGCATAGCCTGTAATAGTGAAAATGTCTCTGTCATCTTCATAAAGAAAATCTTTACCATTTTTGTAAAGCAGTCTGTCAGTTTACTCTGAGTTTCATCTTTACCACCATTCCCTAGCATGAGTCTTTTGAGATCTCTAAATCCCAAGAGCTCATTTAGTCCTGGGTTCTTCTATTAGAGACTGCCAACAGATGTACAGTCCAATATTTTATTTCAAATCCTCACACTTTCTCAACTTGGTAGCTTAATTCAGCAACCTGTAAATCCATTCCAGACAATTGTACAAATCTTTAAATATCATTAGAAAGATCTCTCCACAGTGTGCTGTCTGTTTACATGGGCTGAAAATCCACTCAACTTTCCAGCCAGCACAAAGTCTACCTAGAAGCATGCATGGACTTACTGTTGCTTTAATACAGATATGTATTTTAAAAATTAATTTACATTAAGTCACAAAGGCATTCAGATTCAAAGACCTATCACATATTTCAGATCACAGACTGCCCAGGACAGGCAAAGACCTGGAAAACATTTCTGTCTTGCTACATTTTGAGTTGTAGTAACCCCCGGACATGATTAATATTGGAGCTTGGCTCCCGATGAACTGCAGTCCTGAGAGTGAATGACACAACCTCTCCCTGAGAAGGTAAGCACCTAGTCTCACTGATGCAGCTGCATGTGATCATCTGCCCCACAGAACCAAAGGTCAGCAAGGCACTTTTGTTCTGGCACGTTTTGAGTGGGAACAATCCTTGGATGTATTCAATATAGAATGGGGTGTGTGAATTTTGGTGGCTGGCTCTTGAAAGAGTTTGAAGAGCTTTCCAGGGGAAGGAGAGCACAAAGCCCCAGGGTTGGAAGTGCAGATCATAGTCTGCCCATGGGAGGTAACGGCCAGTAACAACCTTCTGACATGTCACCTTTAGTGTGGGAGCAATCCAGGACATACTCAATAACGGAGCTCGGCTCCAAATGTCTGAGCTGGGGCCCTGAATGTGAGTGTACCTTCCTTGGGAAGGGAAACACCTAGTCCTGCTCTTGGGGCTGCAGATGATCTGCTGCCCAGGGTAGGTAAAGACCAGCAAGATCTTTCACTCTTAGAACATTTTGTGTTGTAGCAATCCCTGGATGGAGTCAATATTGGAGCTCAACTCCTGATGCCAGAAGTTGTGGCATGTGAATGACATTACCTTTCCTCAAGGAAGGAAGCACCTAGTCTTTCTCTTGGTGTTGCATATGAACATCTGCCCAGTGGATTTAAAGGTCAGAAAGACCTTTCTCTTCTGGCACCTTCTGTGTAGGAGCAATTCTTAACATATTAAATATAGAAGGTTATATCCAAATGTTGGTGGTGGGCTCCAGAAAGACTATTAAAATGTTCTTACAGGAGAGAGAACATACCTTGTCCCAGTATTTCAGGTGCTGATTACAGGCTGCCCAGGGGAAGTACAGGCCAGTAAGACCTTTCTGTCTTGGCATTTTCTGTGTTGAAGCAATCTTTGGATGTATTCATTTTGAGTGCAGTACCCTTTGCGTGATGGTCTCCTGAAAGAGAGTGACAGTTCTTTCCATCAGAAGAAAAGCCAGTGTTTGAGTTAGAGGATGCCCATGGGAGATAAACACAAGCAACAGTTTTATGACTTGCCACATTTAGTGAGGTAGCAATCTTTGGATGTATCCCATATTGAAGGTACTATCCAAATATCGGTGGTGGGCCCTTAGAGTGTTTGAAAAGTCTTTTCAATGGGAAGGAAAACATCTCTGCCAATGTTTCAGTTGCAGTGGATAGGCTGCCCAGGGGAGGTAAATGTCAGGAAGACTTTTATCTCTGGCACCTTTTGTATTGGAGCAATCTCCAGACGTATTCAAAATTGGAGCTTGGCTGTGAATGCCGAAACTGGGGTCCTGAATGTGACTCATCACTGTGATGATATTAAATTGGGAGCAGAAAGCATAGTTTTTTCCTTGGTGCATAGTTTGTTTGCTATCTTCTAGAACACCAGAGAGAAAACACAGTTAACTTGTTGCTATAATGGTTTTAGATTACTTGTTTTAAATCACTGGTAGCAAGCAAGTAATATGCTCATTTATCTAGAGATTGGAACATCTTTATTTAGGGTATATGTTCTTTCCAAGACCATATTTCCCAAAGGAATTACAGGAAAAAAGGGTAGTTATACCCTATTGTGTCCAGGTTAATTATTGGAGGGTTGGAAGGAAAATGAGAATGACTATATCTTATACTCAAAATTCACTAATATTTAATGAATTATCTCATCAGAATTCATTTGCAATGTATTTTCAGTTCTGTAGCTCTCATCATTAGCTTACAGTCAGAAAAAATACCTTACAGGATATAAAAATGCTGGGATCGTGTGCAGAGAAGTGACGGCAACAAAACATGTTGACAGCTACTTGTAATTTAAATATGAGCTTATATCTTAAGCTTATCTGATTAGATTGAACAAAACTGAAATGAAGGACTCCCTGGAATAAAATAAAACTCTGGCAAGCAGCAGGCAGAAAGATCATCATCCTGTTCAACTCTGCATGAGCTCCCTAGAGAAATCAGAATTATACCAAAGGGCTTGTTAAATATTTTTCTGGATCTTTAATGCAAATGGCAACTGAGAAACTACTTTCATTTATAAATCTCTCCACTGCTACATTCCTGGTCACTTTTTTTTCCCCTTTGAAATTTCGTAACAGACAATGCCTATTCCAGTAGAGTTTCCTTTTTATTTTTCTACAAAACTGAGTGAATATTTGATCAGCAAAATCTACAGGGTTCATGAAAAGAAGTAAAATCAATTAAATATGTTCACTTACCACTTCAGTAAGACAGATTTTCTGCAGTGGGGTTTTCAAATAGTTGAGCTTATATATATGACTGTATTATTTCTGTAGCAATAAAAGTTGTCAATTAGTGCATTGAGAAATTCTCAACTACATATCAAAACTCCTCCTGCTGACAGTGACTGAAAAGATTGGCAAGGGTGAGGAGAAACTTGTGCCACTAAGAAACAGTTTGAAGATGCAGTGCTGCCACGGTGATAACATGCACAGAGAAAAGGATTAGGAAGACAGTATAGGCAGAGAGCAAGGCTTCAGTATGACCTAAATTTCTGCTTGGGCAAGCTCATGTACCTGCTCATGCACTTCTGGGGAAGAGTAATTCTCATACAGAATATCATCCAGTATTTCTACTTCTGTAAGTGCAAGCATTCTTACTCTTAAAATGTGATTGAATAGATAGCCTAAACAAAATTTCTGTCTCCCCAAATGAACACAGTCTAGGTGGTGTGTGTCTCCAAAATTCCCTTGTACAGGAGTGAAGCCATAGGAACTCAATTCATAACACTTTGTAATGATTTTAAAAACAGGTCTCTTGCCAATAGATCTTTACTAGTGCTTAATAAGATGAGTTATGGACACATTAAAAATTGTGCTTTTAAGAGGAGTGGAACTTAATCAAGGTCTGTCTTCCATCTGAAACAAGGCTACATTTGTCTTCTGTTGCAACAGATGCTTTTTATTACCTGATCTTATTCTGGTCAAATGATGGTGCCTGTGTGCTCATAGATGCCTGGCATCCCTGTCTGCTTGTATATAGACAGCACAGGGGATCCCAGAGTCCCTGGATCCCAGACACACTGAAACAACACAAGCCTGATAAATATATTCCTGCTGCTTGCAGGTTAGGTAAGCATGGCAGGAAAACTGGGAATATGTACATCACATTAATAGTGCTATTAACAGCCATCCAGGAATGTGCATACATGTATGTTTGACCTACCCATTTGGTGGAGTTACCTTCCTACTCAAACAGTTAATAAAGATTACAAGTACTGCAAATCTAATTAAAGTTTTGTTAACTAGTGGCTATTACTCTACATCTCCTCTTTACGTTTCAAGTAGTGTTCACAGAATCAGAGAATCAGAGAATATTCTGAGTTGGAAGGGACCCACAAGGATCATCAAGTCCAACTCTTAAGTCAATGGCCCATACAGGGGATTGAACCCATGACCTTGGCATTATTACAACCCATAATGTCGGTTAAAACATGTGGTTTTAACCAACTGAGCTAATCTCAGGCTATTCATTGGTGTTACTTTGCCTGTGGACTGTTATAAACCTGTCCTGGTTCTGGCCAGGACAGAGTTCATTTTTTTACAGTAGCTGGGCCTATGGTTTTGGATTCTTGGGGAGGTAAGGAGAGGAAAAGGGAGGGAGGGGATGGGACTAATAAACTGGGGAATAGCATTCCTAAACCATGACAAAACCAAAACAAATATGAAACAGAGAAACAGAAAAAGAGGTGAAATTTTACTTCATGCATATAGACATGTGGAGCTTCTACTATGCCTGAGATAACAGAGGGCTCTATTGGTGACAGTACATTTTTCTTTTTCTTTTTTTTATACATTAAATGCTCCTGTGCATGTAGATGACTTAAAACTCAGGGTAAATAAAATATTACTTTCTTTTGCTGGATTCACCTGCTTCACCAGTGGGATCAGAAGTTGTGTAAATGACCAACAATTACATGATGTTCCAGAATAATTTCAGATGACAGTGTTCATAACAAGGACAAAGTATTTTCTTCCCTTCCTATTTCTTCATAGAAGAAAAAAGAAAGAATGTTATATACTTTAGGAAGGAAATAATGTTAGCTTTAGCTGCTTTGAAAGAATACTTTAAAACAATTTGTATTTGCATAAGAAATTATGTTATTTGAAGCTGATCCTCAAACTTCAGCAGCTGATGAATATGCTCCCATTAATACTTGCAACGAAGTTAATAGGCTGATCTTCTAAGTAAAGATATTGAGAAAGTAACATGCATGGAAGTGTCAAAACCAGATCTATTAAACTGGGTTTCACTGGACACCCAAAACAGGGTGTTATTTTATTATACATCATGACTTAGATCCAACACTTGGGCCATCTATTTCTATTTGTCACTGGCATTAACAGGTTTGATACTCCATTTCTAGTGGGGTAAGCATGAAAACTTTGAGAGAAATTATTGATTGGGACTGATTTGGATGCAGAATAATTTGTGATACTCAACAATTTTAACATTTTTTCCAGTCTCACATTCATCTCTACAGAAATGAGGGATAAAGGAAATCACAAGAAATAAATACAAGGAGTTGACATTTATATTCATGGCAATCAATTATGTTTTCATTGATACTGAATTGGATTTGGGGAGGTAAAACAGGATATCAAACTGGACAGCATTTAAGTGTTAATTCCACATACTCTTTGATATCTTCCGGTACAGTTAGAAAACTGTAGATTAGCAAATCCTAATAAGAAAGAAATGTCAAACTTTCCCAACCACTCTGGAAATACATACAATGAATAAACACAGTTGTGTTTTAGCTTAAGAAACACTACTACCTGGTCATTTTTATAGCCTTGCTGTCTGTAACTCATTTGCAACTTCAAGCTTTTTCTGTACTTGTTTGCAAGGAGGGATATGTTCAAATGAACACATAGAAGGTAAAGAAGTAAATGAAAATTTCATTTTATGCAGGATACTTTCCTGAATAAAATATTTTAAAAATCTACTTTTATTTTACCTTTAAAATCTCAGAATATCCAGAATTTAGTCTGATTTTCAGCTGAGAAATGGAAATCTTGTTAATGGCAATTAAAATTATGACATGAACTACATTACCTAATCAGTGTCTTTGTGATAAAATGAGAGTGTGTTTATGCATATATGTCGATAATACACATAATATACAAATAATATCATGTTCAAATGCAAAATCAACATAAACTATATTTGTTCTGCTCACCATTACCAATATTCCATCTGAAATTTAAGAAACATTAATTTCTTCCGAAATTTCATTCACTGATATTCTCCATTGTCTGAACATCTTAACAGTGCTTGAATTCTTTCATCTTGCTGTTCTGAACTCTATCTGATCCAATTTCAAACTGACATGCAATCATAAGAACAAAAAAAGGTTCAATTTTTATTATCACATCACCACTTTTCAGCTCTTGTGAGAGAGCATTGAATGGCAGGGCTGAGAAAGAACTGTACCCAAGGAACAAAGACAATCCTTCAGTAAAGGGTTTGGAATGCTGACCAGCTCCTTCCCAACTGCTTTGTGCTTCTGCAGATAACCACACATATTAATAGTGGCATTTTACAGCCAGCTCTGGGGAAAGATTTACTTTCTTCTACTATTTTAAAACAATTCAAAAGTCGAGTGGGTAGATGAGAAATACTATTGAGTACTTTCAAGTTCTAAAGAGTCATATTCTGCTGTGTTTACACATTTCAAATAATATATTGAAGATTCTTGCATTGATTCCCATGACTGGCGTTGTAGACGAAAGCAACAAAGTCAACAGAAATAGGCCGTAATCTTCTGCCCCATTCTACTCCACTTTCAATAATATAGAGTCATTCAACAGATTTACAATAGTATTACTGAAAATAGAATTATTTGGGCTATTTGCCAACTGCATTTCAAGCTCACATACCAAAGGTTAGTCTTTAAGAAATACCTGAAACAAACATGCTTTACTACTGGGCAAAACATCTTCAGTGAAGAACACAAGGCTGGTTTTCATGCAGCATAATGATAGTGGGTTTCTATATTTGTGAACCATATTTGTGATTAGATTATAAGAGATAGTGTCAAGTTTATCTTTTAATGTTATTAAATCAATCTATAATTATATAACTATATATCTTATTTAAAATACATACTTGCATGATAAATTGTATGTTTGTTTTTTATATTACCCTAAGTTATAGTGTTTTTATCTAAAAAAATTACAGTTCTGCCGCAGCTTTCTACCAATGAGAATTCACACCATGATCTCATTGAGGGATTTTAATTCCTACAGGATAATTCACATGCAGTGGCAATAAAAATGTTCCATTGATCCTTCATAACTGTGGAAGCAGCTATAAATAGCTCCTGCTATTCTGGGCACATGTTATGCCTCCAGGAGGATCTGATTAGATGAGATACTTGGAATAATTCCATGAAAAAACAAATTGAGATAATGAGTCCACTGACTAACTAAAGCCTTGCAGACATTTATGGACATGCTTAACTTCATGCACACCACTAATCCCATTTAAATCAGAGCATGCCTTCATAGACAACACAGAGTTGGATGCTAAATTAGGTATTTATAGTGCATATCAGCAGAATATCTGTGCACTCCAGAGTCCTTACAAGCTGTATCTATTTACCAGCCATCTGAGATGAAAATATACTCATTTTAAACAGAATACACTATATTGAAGTCTGTGGCTGAACCAGATAATTAACTCAAATCTCACAAGTCCCATTAAAGTACTTTACATTCTAGATTATCCTTGCAAAATTAGAGCTCTCAAAATATTCTTAAGTCACACAGAAAGGGACATTTATTTGTAGATTTGTCAAATTTTGCTAAAATATTCCTAATCACAGAATTGTAAAAGATGTTTTTGTAATGTGCTAAACAGCTCTTCAACTTCACAATATTTAATTCTTGTAAAAAATTTACTTTTTGTGCTAGCTATTGCCTAATTAGCCAATTCATTTCTCTGTGTTGCATGTGGAGACAAGAGGGGCAGCCTTGGATCTGAGGAAATTACTTTTAATCTTCCACAGAACTAAAAACCAAAACAGTTTCTGTTCCCAGCCTCAAGAGGTGTGCTGTTCCTGTGCATAAACAGTAATTTGTTGACTGGAAGGTTTATTCTCTTCAAAGAAACAGAAGCATTGTAAGCTATGTGCAAAACTGGAAATAAGGGGAGTACTCTTCCACTTCCATGTGATGGTTACCTGGAGGAAATGAGCCCTAAGCTCCGTGGACTGAGGAAGGAATTGACATTTTGTTTTCTGTTTCTTCATCAACACATTAAAATGACAATTTATTCAGCTTTTAAGGCTACAGTCATAGAATCATAGAATTCTTTGGGTTGGAAGGGACCTTAAAGATCATCAGATTCCAATCCCTGTGCCATGGGCAGGGACACCTTCCACTAGACCAGGTTGCTCAGAGCTCCATCCAGCCTGACCTTGAACATTGCAGGGATGGGGCATCCACAGCTTCTCTGGGCAACCTCTACCCATGAGGTTTCAGTGCCTCACTACCTTGACAATGAAGAATTTTCTACCAGTATCTTATCTAAACCTGCCATTTTTTAGTTTGAAGCCATTCCTCCTTGTCTTGTCCCTACATACACTTGCAAATAATCTCCCTCCATCTTTCGCTCAGGCTCCCTTTAGGTACTGGAGAGCCACAATTAGGTCATTCCTAAGCCTTCTCCTTTTCAGGCTGCTCCTGTTTTGCTACCTTGAAATGATCCCAGTAGGCATCTGTTATAAAGCCATACCTTGAATGTTTCAATAAGTACTCCATATAAATGATCTTCAAGAAGTTACTTCTCATCTCCTCTCTCAGATGGGCCCTATGTGAAATAGCACAAACGAATGGGACAAATGGACACGAGAACATTCCACAGACACTCCGTAAGTGAAGGCACTATTTTTTCTATAAATGATCAACTACAGTTGCATTTGAATGACCTTTAGAAACTCAAATTCTATGTCAATAATGTCTGTATCAATTTAATGTTTTAACTAAACTTCTAAGTCAATGCCCTCCATGTCAACATAAAAACATTGCTGGAGACAAATTAAAATGAAATCTCTCATTGTTAATATAAAGCATTATATTTCTTAAAGACATGTTTCAGAGGAGAAATAAATAATTGTATTTTTACTACATCAATGAAACCTTAGCAACTGTGATTTAGAAAGAAGTTTCTGATTAAAGCAATTTTTTTCAGTCTGCTCTACAAGTGTAGCCATGAATTGCCTGCCGTGTTTTCAGAGAACATCAATGACATTGATCAAAGGAGGCATGTAATAAAACAGAGCAGGATAAATGGTGTAGAGAAAGCAAAATTAAGGTTAGAAGGGGGTTTTTTTTAAGGACACAATGCAAAAAAAAAAAAAGTGGAAAACTGAAAATAACTGGTTTTGGTTTAGTCATTGCAGAGGTCAATAATTTGATAAAAACCAACATGAAACTGTACAGTTGTGTAAATATCCGTGAATTTGACAACAAAATTGCACAAATTAATTAAGCTTCACATTTTAAGGTTTAGATTCTAAGTCACTTTATTGAAGATTCCCTGTGACCTAATGTGGTTCACATTATGCCCCATCTGCCTGCAGGAGCACATATACACCTCCCTTTGGAGCATCTAGTTAGAGCTACTACCAACAAGCAGAAAACTGTTGGGATATCTTTTATTGATATGCTATATAATATAATTTATAGAATTATAGAGTATTTACAGAATTTTTTCAACCCCACAGGCTAGGTAAAAATTTGATAGATCTGTGGGTTTGCATAATTACTCAATAAGATTTTCAAATATTATCATTGTTGAAATATGCAGCTTAAAGTTGAACAAAAGTACCTGGAAATAGCAAATAAACTTAGGAAGAAGTACCTGGAAAAGTACCTGGAAAAGAACCTGGAAATAGCAAATAAACTTAGGAAGACGTTTTGATATTGTAGAAAAAATATTTTCCCTGCAAGGTAATGACATCATCATACAAAATTACATGGAAATTAGAAATTTAGGCTCTTTGCCATGTGCTGCCATATCTTCAGCAGGTCGTAAAAGACTACACATAAATAAATTTCCATTATTAGATCCTTCTCTTTAGATTTTGAAATAGGAAAACATTTGAAATATTATACCACAGTTCAAAATATGTTTCTCTCTTGTGATTTGGTGTTTCAAAAGTCTTTCTCAAAGCTCTAAACACATTTTAAAGATGGGCAAAAAAAATGAGTCATCTCAGCCACCAATCAACTGAACTGGAAGGAAAACCAGTGACAGTTGCCTTGGGTTAACCAGCAGAACTTATGTACATTCAACATTAGCAAAAGAGAGTCATCTGAAATGTTTACCTCAAAAGCTTTGTAAACCTTTCCAGCATTCTTAGAAATAGTGATAAGGGTTAGCTACAAAGGTTTCCTTCATTTATTCCAATAAACAACAGGAAATCCTTAAATACACAACCCCACTAAAGACTGATTTTTAAAATATTGGTATTTAATGCAGTTGATAGTTTTCATTAACTGCATTAATGAAAACATCTTGAGTTTGCAATTATAAACACAATGATTAAATCTCCAATAAAGTCGTATCTGTGGAAAATTCCTTGCTATGAGAAATGGTTCAGGCTTCAGTTATGAGAGTATATTTATTTTAATCAGTATCTGCCACAGACTGGTAGCTTTGTCAGAGCATGACAGTTTCTTCAGGCTTTGCAACAGAAACTAATGCAATACAGAAAGACACAAGGGCACTTCAATGACTGAATCAGAACTCGGTTTCAGTGTTGTTGCAAGAAACTATCAACTCATTTTCCAGATGTCACCTTCACCACCTAAGGACATTGAACACAGTAGTAGCCTGCAAATTATTGGTGACCTTGCAGAAAGCTTGGTGTGCCACAGCTGCTTAGTTCAGAGAGGTACTGTGAACCTCCAAGCCTTTCAAAAAATGTGTTATCTCAGATAAAGTACATTGTTAAGTGGAACAGGTAAGATCAGGCATTGCTGTTATTGCCACATCCAGGATTTTGATTCAAGTAACAGGAATTGTCTTCATAGCCACAGGAGCCTTTATGAAATTGTAGTTATTTCAAAACAGCACATATTTTATAAATGGGTGCTAAAGCAGTGGGGAGGCAGTGCCACAGGATTTACATGTGGTTTGTACCATGGCATTCATCACAGAACTTGAAATGTATCAACCTGCATCTGTTTTTTTCACTTTAGGCCACAAACCCTTGAATTTTGTAGGTGACAGGAAGAATTTGTCTAATGTACTTTATGGGTTACAATAAAATGCCTTCCTTCAGTAGAACCTTCTTCTTTCTTGAAGAGATATCACATAAATGAGGGTGTCAAAACTGTCCCTACAACCAATATTTGGCTTTATGCTTAAATCTCTTACACATGAGAAGGTGCCAGAGTTGAGGATAACAATTACAGCAGAACAAATATAATAAATTGAATACAGAAAGCAATTCCTTTCCAATTACAAAATTACAGCCTAATAATCTGACACTTATACAAATTAAAGGTCAGTGGCCATTCAAGTAGGCTGTTCAATCCCTCAGGAGCTACGTGTCCACACATTCTATTCCAACAGAGATAAACTAACCTTTTGTATATCATCTGGCTCCTCTTTTGGTACTAGACATCAGTTCTTTACTCTTGCAAAAGGTATTTCGTATCTTACTGGGTATTGAACTAATCAGTCACACTCACATATCCATTGATTCAAAAGCATCCTGGATTTTATTAATTCTCTGGGATGTTTTTGTGGGATAAGGATTTATCACCATGACAAAGGGTGTTTGTTTCAAGAGGACATACAACTAATTTAATATTTGTGACAGAAATATATAATTCAGATTTTTACATATGAATGGGTCCTGTGATTTCTTTCAAATTTTCCCTTTCTGGTATGTGGAAATTTTTATAAAATTCTGTTAGATATGGTTTGTTTGCTATGTGGTTTTTTGTTTGGTTTGTTTATTTGTTTTCATTTCATGCTGACTGATTTTTTTTTCTTCCAAGCAAGTAGTAGTAGTAGAAGTCTGGTTCTATTCTGGTGACACTACTACCACAATCAAGATCAGAACTTGTTCCTATTCAAATTTTGCTTCTTATTTGCCTTTCACAGCACTGAAGATATTTTACAACAATATAGAATTATTTCCAGCTCAATATTTTCCAAGGTAATCATGCTATAAGTTGCAGCATTGCTTCTAGCCTGATACATTTGCTGCTCATGTTCTCTTCCTCTTTTTTTTTTCTTTTTTTCCCAGATTATTACAAGGCCCAAAACCACTTGAGGTATTACTTTTTTATTTTCTATTTTTTTTTCACCCAGAGAAACTAATCTCGATTTTTCTAAAAATAATCATAAAACTTGAAAGATATTAAAGTTGATTGGAAAAAGATTGCATATTTTTAATTCCAAAGAGCTTTTGTAAAAGGTCTGTTTATATTTTTTATTTTAAAAAATGAGAGAAACAGAGGAAACATATTTAAAACAAATGTAAGAAAAAAAGGAGTTTTTCTGATCAATATTCGTAAGTAGCTCTGTTTAAACAAGAGTTGTCTGACAGCCGATAAGAGAAAGATGGAAAGAGGCATTTGAATGTGCTTATGGTAATTTCCCTTTATACTTTTAACTAGAGAGGTATAAAATTAAGTCTAAGTTTCATTTCACAATGAACTTTAAATAAAAATGTATTTATAACTTGGATGCAAATTCTAAAATATTTTCTCATCACCAATTAAATCTCACAGTCTTGCTAGACTGCCCTGTTCTATACACAGGTAATGAACTATCCCTGCTAGCGGTGGCTGGAAACCTTCCAGCAATCTAGTGAAGAGGTCAGGGAAAGGTGGAGGAGGCAGAGCTCTGGTTGTGGTATCCAGTTGTAAGTGTAATAAAATAGTAATAATGGTAAAAACCACATCTTTGGGGGAAAATAAAGGCCCATGTCCTTCCTTTCGGGTGTATCTTCAACTGTTAGCAATCTCATCAGTTCCACCATCACAACTGAATTTTCATGCTCTAATTGTTGTTACATTAATGGCATTGCACAAATATCTTCAGAGTATTTGAAAAATCTTGTCTAGATTTTTACTTTAAAATAAATATCATATTCTATTTACATCCACTTACGTAAGTGTAAAAGGCACTTAATGTTTTTGAAATGACTAATTTATTTCAACTGTTATATGTTTCTTTTATTAGTTGTCCTTTGATATCTAAATCCTTAGGGACAGATTTTCTGGTTTGCCAGAGAATTTCCACTGACATCAATGAGAGACAGATCTGTGGATTTATGGCAGGATAAGACTCTTAGCATGAATATTGCACATTTTTGACTAGGTTGGTCTTATCTTTTAGTATTCCTGGCCTGTAGAAGCAGCTGCTTATTATTCAGTAATGGCAGCCTATTGAAGCCGTTGACTTCTCTGATGGTTTGGACTTGAAAGAAACACAGAGAGAAAACCATATAAACCTTCCCCTCCTTGGTTGCCCACTTAGAGTTCAATCCAATTTCATCCTTCATTGTGGGTGTTTGTTGAGGAGAAGCTCAACTTGACCCAGCCATGTGAACTCATAGCCCAGGGTTGCATCCAAGCACATCCTGGGCTGCACCCAAAGCAGTGTGAGACTCCACCTGGAGCACTGTACCCAGCTCTGGCTCCCCCAACATAACAAGGACATGAACCTGTTGGAGTGAATCCAGAGGACTCCATAAAGGTGAAAGGAATGATGGAACATCTCTACTAGGAAACAGGCTGAGAAAATTGGGATTGTTCAGCCTGGAGAAGAAAAGACTTAGGGTCCGGTGCCTAGAGGGGCTACATAGAAGATGGAGAGGGACTTCTGGCAAGGGCATACAGTGATAGGACAAGGGACAACAGCTTTAAACTGAAAGAGGAGCAGGTTTAGATCAGAAATTCTTTGCTATTAGGGAGATGAGACACAGGCACAGGTTTTGCAGAAAAGATTTGGATGCCCTGGAAGTGTTCAAGGACAGGCTGGATGGAGCAACCTGATGTACTGGCAGGTGTCCCTGTCCATGGTACGGGGGTTGGAATTTCATGATCTTTAAGGTCGCTTTCAATCCAAACAAATCTATGATTCTATGGTTGTAAAAGTTTCATCCTTAAAAGCTGAAGAATTTCTCATTTTAGTGTGTTGATGAAGAAACAGAAAAAGAAATGTCAATTCTTTCCTCAGTCCACGGAGCTTAGGGCTCATTTCCTCCAGGTAACCATCACATGGAAGTGGAAGAGTACTCCCCTTATTTCCAGTTTTGCACATAGCTTACAATGCTTCTGTTTCTTTGAAGAGAATAAACCTTCCAGTCAACAAATTACTGTTTATGCACAGGAACAGCACACCTCTTGAGGCTGGGAACAGAAACTGTTTTGGTTTTTAGTTCTGTGGAAGATTAAAAGTAATTTCCTCAGATCCAAGGCTGCCCCTCTTGTCTCCACATAGAACACAGAGAAACTAATTTCCTAATTAGGCAATAGGTAGCACAAAAAGTAATTATTTTTTTAAAAAAATAAATATTGTGAAGCTGAAGAGCTGAAATTCAGCACATTATGAATGCATCTTGAGTAGAAAAAACAAAACTGAAGATGAAAAATGCAAGCAAAGGTTAGCACTCATCTCTCACCTGTTGGGTTATTGGTATTAGACATTTTTCATTAACAGTCTCAGCAGTTCCCCTCATCATCAAATCTCAGTTCTGGTGTCATGGATTTTAAGCTCCCTGTTGCTTCCAGGAAGTACTATTCATAAAAAACACTAAATCAAATTTTGACAAAGTTTCTGTTGTTGAATCTTATGTTTACTGTATTCCTCAAAAGCCAAATAGCTGATTTCCCTCTTTTACTCCACACTAAGAAATTTCACTCTGTAGGAATTCTTCCACTGCCAGATATTTTGGAGAATCCCTTCAGTGACTTTTGAGAAGCAAACTCCAACTCCTAACAACCACGGGTGAGAAAGTGAGATAAAAAGAGTTCTTTGTTCTTTTTGGGTATCTTATACTAGCAAAATTACAAAGGGGAGGCTTTTCCCTGGAATTGGGCTGGGAGGAGGAGCTGACTTTGAGCCCCGGTCTATTTCCTCAGCCTGTGGGGCAAACAGGTGTTTTGCCTGGTAGTGGGACGAATGGTCCCTTGTGACTTCAGAAAAGGCAGGGCAGGGGCAGTGGAATCTGTCACCTGTGGTACCTCAGGAGGTTTTCCTGGATGAGTACAGCCGAGAGGAAAAGGGGGAGGGGATGCCCCTCCACCTTGAAATAGTCTGCCCTGGCCTGAAGTCGTAAAACCTGTTGGTGGTCCTGAGTACCACGGGTTTGAATCCTTGGGAATGAAGGATATAGACTGTAGCCCAGAGAAGGCTCTGGAGAAGAGCCCGTTACAGCTGACAGCTGATGATGTCTATGACATCTCCACTGTCTTGAGCCGAGATCTGATGCAGCTCAGCACCGGGCCCCATTTCATCGCTGCCCGAGGCCAGCTGTAGTACAAGACCTTGCGAGTTTTGGAAATCTTAGAGGTGCTTGAGACCGAGGCAACTGCAGCAAGAGCAGATCAGTCTTGCTCGGCCGTGGGCTGCTCCTCCGTGCTGTGTCCCCCTGCTGCTGAGAGCAGAGCGGACTCTGACTTTGCTGCCCCTGCAGCAGTTGCGGTGGCGGAAAGGAAAGCAAAGGGGGCTTTAGCAAAGACTGCGAGAGGAGCATTGAGAGATGAAACAGAGGCAGGAAGTGCTGCACGGGGTGTGAGTGGAGCTGAAAGAGAGAGAGGTGCCTCTTCCACCGATAGCACCATCCCCGAGACAGCCCCTGATAAGAATAATGCCTCTGACCAGCATCCAAGTTTCCCTACACCGGAGGGAGGAGAAATGCAAGCGGCAGCCAGCACCGAGACCGCGCGGAAAGGCGGGAAGGGGGAGACAGCACCGTCCCTTCCCCCATCTCTCGCCCCTGCCGTTCGTGACTATGCAAAGACGGACAGGCGGCGTGCCCGGCAGCCAGCGTGTCCTGTGCAGAGAGGCAGGGTGGCGAGAGCTGCGTCTGACACCAAGATTGAAGAAAGCAGAGGAGCAGAGAGACATGGTCTCCTTCCTGCTTTCCCTTCCCCTGTTCGTAGTGAGGAAAGAGAAAACCACTGCTAGTTTGCCTTTTGTCTGCGATTGGAGAAGAGGCTTTGTGTCACCTTTATAATGCAGAGCTAAGAGCAAAGCTGAGCCGGAATGAGCCCGGCGGGAGGAAGACATCTTCATCTTTGCCTCCTCCTGGGAAAGCAAAGCAAAGAGTTTTCCTTGTGCTCCCTCACTAAAAGTGGAGCAAGAAATATTGCTATTGAAACTCCTTGTAAACAAACCATGAGTAGCTTTTGGAGAAGAACTAGAACACTGTCCAGGACCCCCGATCCCGAGCGAGTCC
>VWZD01002466.1:217314-241797 GCA_013396695.1 Sakesphorus luctuosus
AACCAGCCAATTCTACCCCCAGACAAGCTTTTTCAATTAATATTTAAAGAAAAAGCTGATTTTTCAGATGCTATGCATTAAGGTTTTCAGGTTTTTAATCCTTAGATTGTGGCTGTTCTGAATTTATTCCTTTTATTTTTCTCATAGAGGTCTGATATATAAGTTCAATATATCTCTCTTATCTATGCCATGCTTGGTGTTTCAAAATATCTTACCATACATAACAAGCAACTTCTTAGATTTCTTCTATTCCTTACATACTACCTTAAGAGTCATGTATTTTATTCCAGTGATACATTTAAGAAGATCGAGCACAACATCCAGGATGTCAAATGGCTCTGATGAGATTCTAAGCTCATTTTTAGAAATATTAAATGTACCAGGCAGAATTCTTGGTTCAGATATTTCTTACTAAAATAGAACTGGGTTAACAGAAGGTAGCATGCAGCTGGTGTCAAATCAATGACATGCTCAGAAAAAGAAAAAAGTAATGACTTTTCCTAGTCTGGGCCTGTTTTAAAGAGAGCCAAAATGTTTCTTTCTTCTAGGAAGTGCAGAACAATATCACATATATAACATCTAAGACTTGGAGTGTGTTCCATATACAGTCATGGCAAAGACACTGGTTTAAATCCAGCCTTTCAAAAATCTGATCCGAATGGGCTCCATCCAACAGGCTCCCGCAATAGGGTCCTATCTCTTTTCACCTACTATCCTAGTGGGGGAAAGATGGAGGGTTAAATGTATTGTTATTGTTGTGTTGTACTGACTTTTGTAAAGAGAAAAGTAAAAAAAGGAGTCATAAAACCTTCTCTATCTTCATTTCTCTCGTCAGGAAAAAGACTCATAGAAACTTTGTAGGGGAGCATCTTCTTGGATTAGTTTCTTAGAAATACCACATGGTGACAATTTTACAAGTTGTGGTTGCAATTAGTAGTAGTTATTGCTTGTTGTGAAATAGTGCCCTATATAATCTCTGCCCAAAGAAGTTTCTTTCTGCACTTACAATCTTTGTCATGTTTCCCAAAGAAGCTTTTACAGAATATGTTCAACTACAAAACATCTCAGGCTTCCCACAAAGTAAAGCACTCCACGATCCTGCCACCTGTGGATTCTGTTCTTGTTTGTGAAAGTGCTGCCATGTGAGAACAGTTTGCACATATAAACAAGGAATTAAAAAAAATTAAATCTGTGGTAATTGAAATGGAGAACCTCAAAAACTCTATGTCAAAGGAAGTTGCAAGCATCCAGTTATGAAGGGGTGGAATACACTGAGTGTGCATTAAAGAAACAATCATACTCTCGAAGAAAAATGAGATTCAGATTCTGGGTTTGTCTTTTAACACTTGTCCCTTTCTAAAGGAAGCACCTACCTTTTCAGTCAAGAGTGACATCAAATTGGGTAAGAACTACAACTAGAGTAGTAAATCATTTCTAAAGGATTGAATAAGGTGTAAACCAGAGAAGTTTCAAATCTGTTTATTATGCTGCTTCAAACTAGTTAACAAGCCACTTCATTGTTGAAACCCCCTCAACTCACATGCTTTAGAATTCTGAACAGAAAATTCTCTCTTTGTTTAATGGAATATTCCCAGTAATTTTCCTGGGGTCTTCCCTAGCATTCAATTTTCCTCTGGTTAATATCCATTTATATAATATTTATAATGGAAATTGAGATACACTTTTCATAAGTGCAGGGGTATGGAGTTGCTGTAGCTGAGACAGGCATCTAATACACACACCCACACCCATATCCACTGTTTTGATGAAAAAAGTGGTTAGCTGCTGTTGCTGTAAACCACAAGGGGCAACATACAAACCAGTTACCTAAATCAAGCAATTACAGAAAAAAAATCAAGAAGAAATAATATTCCTTTTGTATTTTAGGTGTAACAGCATGTGTTCAGCCCTGCTCTCCAGAGCACCGTCTTTTTTCTCTCATTGCTAGCAGGAATAGTCCAGATCCACTTGCATAGGGAAAATTTAAGCAAGTATGTTATATATAAATGATATATATTTTTGTAACTTCTCCTCAAGCATGCATACTTCCTGTGTGCAAAATAGAGCCAACCAGATACATTTCTTGAGGTGTGAGGTTTGTCAGGGGAGACAGTATATGCTACAGATACAGTCCGTTTTGCACAACTGGGTTAAAAGCTGTATCATTATACACCTCACTCACCTGGAAGGGTGGAAGTCAGGCTGAGGGAGGGGGAACAACCTCAGGGTAAAACCTGTTTCATACAGTACAGCTGTTGACACTAAGTACTAGCGTACTAGTTTTCAAGATTTAACTTATTTAACTTCGTAAAATATAATGTCATTTGTAAATTGAAATTATCTGTAGAAACAGTCCCCTCTGCGGTATATCAATGAGGACTATTTTCAGTCAAAATCACAGTATGATTACTTGGAATGCTAAAAATGAAGAAGACTTCACAGAGCACGGCCTTCCTCTATGCTTTTTCCTTTTTTAAAAGCAGCTACTCACCAGGGAGATATAACCCTAGGAACTGCTAACACTTTGAAGGCAAAGATAAATCCATTCTTCAGTGCTTCTGCAAACAGAGTGCAATAAGCCCTTCCTGTCGTAACCCATTACACATAATTGGCTTCGTGCATGGAGGTGGATGAAACATTACCTGATAGTTGTGCTATGTAGTATTCAGACCAAGCATTCATTATACCATTTAGATCAGTAATATAGAAAAAACATATGATTTTGTTGGGAAACACCTGCTGCAAATAGATTAAACTTCATGACCATGAAAAAAAGAACACAACAAAAATCATTCATTCATTCATTCATTCATTCATTCATTCATTCATTCATGNCTCTTAATCTTTCCCAAATAAAGTCACTGAATAAAGTCCAATCTACTATTAGGAACGATATTTTCTGGAGCTTTCAGTTTTTTCATAGCCCTCTCCTGAATCCCTTTCAGTGCTTTGTTCCAATTTTTGATGCCTGGAAGTAGAAATGGAATGCAATAACATTCTTGTCACTGCAGGGATGATACAGGTAATTGTTTCCCCTCTTTTAAAGGATATTTCTCTAATCATTTAAGGATTACAGCTGCTGTTTTGAGCATAACTCTGTAAAACATGTTCCAATAGCTCCTGACAGTTTCATTCTGCTTTTCGTTTCCATGAATGCAGGGCATCAAAAACCAAATTATGCATCATAAAAAATGCATTGTGAATTCTTTTTCTTGAAGTTTCAGGTGCCTATACAAGACTTTAGATTTCACTCTCTGAAGGAGTTTTCCTAGGGCATACTAGCAAAATAAATAATTCTGTGCTGCTTATGGCTCATGAAGAAAGGAAAATGAAACAGATTCAAGGCCATAAAACCTGTTCCCAGAAAGGACTAATGCAAATCATACATTCTGATTGGTGTCTCAAGCTCCATAATGAATAAACCAAGGAATTGCAAAACAACCAATTTGGCCTTCCCAATTTAAAGTGACAAGTCCCCCGTTTCTGTGATAAGTTCAGTCATCAGTCACACTTTGTCAATGTTGCTGCCTGAAAATATATCCCAGACAAAGGCTTGATTGTCCCCATATCCTTCTCATACACTACTTAGATCATTCAGAAGATCAGAAACTTCCTTCAAATTTTCCCTTTCCATCACAGTTATTCCTGTGCCGTAACAGATCCATATGTCAAGTTTCCAGAGCAGAAAAGTTTCTCTAGAAAATGCCTGCAGGTTTTGTCTGAATTCTGTAGTTCGATGAGTTCCCACAGATTTCAAGGCAAAAAGCCTACAAACCAAGCCTGGATTATCTCAACATGCTTGATGGTCCAGATCCATTCAACAAACCTATTCAGTATCAATCTATCTCAAGCTGGACTTAAAAAACCTCTGTGAGGCACCAAAATTATTTGGCAAATTCCCTTGGTGAAGTTCTACATAAGTTATTGTTGGTTTACAGGCTTCCCAAACAAGGAAAAACTTCAAGATGCTTTAAGAAGGATCTTGGAGATCCATTCCCAGTTTTTCATAGAGATTAATAAGCAGATGACAATAGTATTGGCTTTCTACCTTTTACTATAACACCAGGAAGTCAAAATTCTTAGATTCTCAACTACAGTCCCAGCTTTGGGATTTCAGATAGCCAACAGCAACAATAACACTGATAGCTTCAATTTCTTTCCTCTGTTCCAGAGGCCTTGGGAGAGTATTGATTTAAGAAGTAGCATATATTTTGTTTCCATAACAACATTTTCTGCATGGTAATAAGTATAAAAACAAACAAACTAACCCTGCTCATTCATGAGTGAATGAATGAATGAATATATTTCAGTATTCTTAATTACATTAAGGGTCTCAACACTTTATTGGGAAGCAATAATTTTTTTTTTCTACTACCTACTTCAACTTCAAAACAATTTTTGCCACACCAAAAGAGCAGAATTAAGAGAACAGGTGGTGAAAAATGTACCCTTTCAACCTCTGCACAGCAGCCCAAAGCCTCAATTTAAACATTCCAGAGAAGGCAAGGTGCTTCAGCAGCTCCTAGTGAGCACAGGAGTTTTCTTATACAGTTGAAGTGATCCAAGGATCCTAATACAAAAGGCTTCTGATATACAAGCATCTCAACAGGGTTGGCAAATGTTTAGTATGTCTTATTCCTGGGTTAAGAATTCTTCATCCTTTACACTCTGTTGATAATACTGCTTAACTGAGGTTAAATAAAAATTCCTTGCAGTACCTACATTTAGAGCTTTTCCAGTATACAATAGAAGATTCTTATTTTAGAAGAATGCATATACATCTAAGTATCTTAAACACATTTAAGACAATGTGATGTCCTTACTAGCCAGAACTATTCTGGATTTCTGTGCAGTTCTTTCAAGTCCCAAGGTTGCAAAGACTACTGTCCATACAGGAAAATTTAGGGCATTTCCATTCCAATAAAGCTCGGCATTAGTGTATGCAGTCCTCAGCCTGAAAATGAGGTTGCCAGGGGATTACAGTGTGCTATTCCAAGAGAAAAATAAAATAGTAGTTCTACACATTATATGCTTCTAACTAGAATCAACTATTAGAATAAAGATCTAGTCAGAGAACTGCTTTTGCTTAATGAGAAAGAACTGCATAAGCAAGATTTTTTCTTACATTTTAGCAGCAGGATTTGCTAACTAACACAGGTATTGCATTAAAAAGGCATAAATCATACTGGTTTTATTATTTTTTGTTGATAAACCCCCCACAGGACATTTATTTTGATGCAGAGTGTCTCACTATCATTCTGAGTCATCTGATCATAGTTTCACCTTTGATTACAGCAGACTTTGAATCAGCTCTCCTGCCCACTCCCTCCTGCCTCACCCCCTATCTTTCATTTTATTTCCTATTCTTGCAACTGGATGCGCACTGGGCCTCTAGAACTGCAAAGAATCGTGCTGAAGTAATTTCTGTGAATAAATGTTTCCTCCATAGCTCATTTAGGAGCATTGCATTCATTCATCTCTCAAAGGCTGATACATAAGAACAATATAATCTCCTTCATCCTCCACTGGATTAACACCATTCTTCAAAAAAAGGTTGGAAGAGATTGAAAACAACTGCCATCCAATGAAATGAAAGGATTATTATATTTATAGTCATGACAATTTCCCTCCTTTTATAAAATTTAGTCTCTTGATATGGGATATGGCCATTTTTCTCTGAATATGTCTGAGAGTCAATACCTTGTTAAAGTATCTCAGAAAGAAAAGCACACCAAAAGACAGGGGAAAAAACTCAGTCAATTCTAAATTCATCAAATGTTAACAAATTTTTTGGCTGAATTACAGAATGAGTCATGTTTAACTATCCTTCTAGGTTACAAATGGAGAGTTCTTTAAAAATTTATTCTGTGAGTATATGTAACATATATGCATATCTAACAGTCTTCGATATTTTTTCAATATTCAGTAAAAAGACAATGTTCATTTGGATTCCTCAGACAAAGGAGATGTGTTAGTACCATGTTTTACTATGTTAATGCCATGTTTTCCTTTTCAGAATAGAAATACAAATCAGATTATTTTAGATAATACTCTGAAACCAAGGAAATCTTGGAATAGCCTTAACGAACCATTTGAAGTACATTGATATGAAGAAACTGTAGTTAGTGGTCTGCAGTTTGCAGTCTTTCTTCCTCGGGATCTGCAGACTATTTAAAGAAGGGATCCTCAAAAAAGTAATTATGAAAAACAAATGTATTGTAAGGACAAAATATTTGAGTTTATGGGTATTCAAAAACTGGCAGAGGAAGAAACCCGTTAACGTTATTGTCTTCCCTCAGAGGAACCAAAATGTTTTCAAAAATAGACATAAGAAGTTATTAAAAGGAAAAAAAGGAAAAAGTAGCTTTCTTCCCCTCTAAAGAAAACCAAGGATTTACTTCATAACCAAGAGATTATGAATTGTATGGAGACTGATAGTGCGTTACAGAGCCCTTTGTTTCTTCAAGCAGTGTGCTAGAAAACAAAAACCAGGCCTTTTTCCAATACTTGCAGGTAATGCTTTCCTGCTATGAAACAGGGAAGTCACTAAAATGAAAGTAAGTTCTAATACAGTGGTGTAGGCAACTGCAGCCCTGAAGGGAACATGACATTCTGCAGAGAACAGGGAGAAGAAACGCTGCCTATATATGTGAATTTGACTACCTGTCATGTTTTAATGTTTAATACCTGTGGACATTATAAGTCAATAAATTTACTCCCTAAATTTACTGCTTTCAAATACACACACCTTCTGTTGTTCAGACATTATAGTGAAATACATAATTTATGAGGGTTGGAGCCATAGGCTGAGCTCAGCTGACAGACATACATCCTGCTCACATAAGTACAATTGTTTTCAGTATGACAGGAAATGTAGCGTTAGATGGGTTGGTTCTCATCGTGCAAGTGTGCCAGTGAGTATCTACTGCACATTTTTCTACTTCTTTCTTCCTAAAAAGGCCCATATTTTCAGCACCTAGAATGTAACTCACTGAATTAGAGTACCTGTGTTTTTACCTGACTGGGTCCATGGGAAGTATCGTGAGCGCTTCTGTGTGTATACAGGCCATACATGCTCCTGGCAGAGTGAAGATTAATGAGTTACATTTTTAGAAGGAGTATTACTCACTTGGGCTTTTTGGCTTTCAGTTCTTAATGAGATAATGTTCTATCTTGGTACCTTCATTTCTATCCTATGAATTAGTCATAAAGTGTTATCCCAATGTTTTGTTAGTTTAGATACAGTTTCAATATTCATCATTACATTCAGTCACTAAGAAATCACCTCTGCGACACAGCTGTATCCCACCTTTGGAAGTAGGCAAGGACTCTTGTGAACACAACTGCAGAAATCGAGTTATTTCACAACAACAAATAATATGAACTGGTTTAGTCCTTTGCTGATCATAAGGCAGAAAAGAATGAGAGGCTGAGCATTTTAATAACACACTAATGTCACCAACTCGTTTAATTTTGATAGGGAATACATCATGGTCTTGTGTAAGTGGTATCATGCTACATTTTTTTCTGCAGTATTCTAGTAATTTACTGCAGTTTCTGCAGTATTCTAGTAATAGAACATTCCTACAGGTGCTGAGTAGGAAGATTAAGGTGTGGGACATGATGGATCATTTCAGTGGAAATGCAAAGAACTGTGTGTCTGTCTGACAATTGTGGAGTCTCATGATTGGATTGTCTCCAGAAGCAATTGTGTGTATTTCAGTCTCGGTACGGTTAATTCTTGAAGATAGTGGTGGCTACTACATGTCACCATTTCAGCAGCTAACTCTGTGTGTGACCCAAATACAGTGAACTCAATACCTCTTCCAAATGCAGGAAACTTTGTTTTCCAGCAGTTTTTCTTAAATTACCAACAGCAGTCACACCAAGTCTTTTTATTCTGCCATTGCTGAATGTCCTTCAAAAAACTGTAGGAAAACCAAACCCAGGCACTCTCTGGTTAAGTAAAAAGAAAGCACAGTTGAGTACCTAATACAAACTGAAAGGAAAGCCTGAAAACAAATTAAACAAGAAAGAATTTTTAAGGGTTATTTTTTTTTTTGCCTAGATGGTTATTCAAATCAGGTTCCTTCGCCTAATGATTATGTTTTTATTTTTTAATTGTACTCTCACATGCACATATGATGCATAGAAAACCTACCATGACAATTTATTGCCTTCAGTTTGAAATTATTTGTCAGAAAAGATGACTGTCAAACTCAATGCACAACTTTGTTCCTATTCTATTCTCTTGTACAACTGGGCTAAAATGTGCTCAGTGCACCCTTTCAAACACCAAGAAGTAAAAGCACACTATTTAGCAAGTCACATACAACTCATATTAGAGGTTTTTAAGATAATAAAGGCAGGACTGTCTTAATAAGAGGATGTTTTATGAAATGACAGATTCCTTTCTGAATGTACATACAGTTTCAGCAGACAAAGAGGACACACTGTCTGTGATGCACCTGGAACAGGGAGTGATACTGTGAGCACAGGTGTGTTGCCACAGGTATAAAGAGAACCATTAACTTCAAGGTGGAGAGTTTTCACTGTGCCATGACATAATGAAATGATCTGAAATAACCTTCTAGTTATATCTTCTTCTGATTAAGTCTCTAAATCGTGGAGCACCAGTGCTGTCCTCTACCTTTACAGTCTATGTTTAATGACATAGCAGGCAGGAAAGGGTAGCTTCTTCACAACCCTAAATCCACTGGTTGTGTCTGCCTCTTTACCCAGCAGCTTATAAAATGAGACAGGAAAATGTGGTTTAATAAGAGAAAACTGATGCAGAATGATAGAAATCCTTACCTGCATTTGAAACTGTACTTGAAGAAGACAGTTGTATTGTGGTTTGGCTGTCCCTAATACAGAAATACTTTATTTACATGTTTGCAATGAACTTTAATGAGTACAAGGCATTTGGAAGTCCTTGGATGAAAGACTTCATATAAATGTTATGCAACATCACTGAAATTGTTGGTAACTCAGTATTCACGAGTCATAAAGACTTGGGTGCTGTCAGTTCCAATTAATCTGCTAGGAAAAAAAATAAGATAAGAAGAGAAAGAAGAACAGAAAAAAACAGTGAGAAAAATACTGATTTCTAAAACTGAGCATTGCATCTTTTATTATGAAACTTATGGATGGAAATACTATCTGACTTTATTAGCTGATAATTACTTAAGACAGATAATCTGTGAAACTTATTCCTGTTGATTATTTTTTATCATCTTAAAGAGTACTCTCACTATTCCTACTGAATTCTTTCAGCAATATCTGCAAAGAGATCAAAGAACAATCTAGCAGTGGAAGGAAAATCACTACTACCAATATTCATACTCCTTTTTTCATTTTAGGAAGAGGGATGAGAAAATAGGCAATGAATTCTGACTGAAAGAACCAAAAAGCACCATCCATCTAGCAAAATTGATCAAAAAATTACAGTCAGAAACTAAAATCTTAAGATGAGATTAAGCAACAAATTTGTGCCTCAGTGTCATGGTGATATAGCACCCCACAGACAGAACTATTCCTTATCCTTGAGCTGACTACCTTGTCAACAGTGTCTCAGACAGATGAGGATTTCACATCCTGATTTTGCTTTTAGCATAGAATGAACGCACATACATAGAACTTTCTTACAGGTGTGGGCAGAGAAGAATGGAAATATTTCAATATTAGAGAAGTTTCTCTTACCACACTGTCCTTTTCCTGTTGAAGGTAGCAGAGATAACACATCAAGAGGCTCAAAGAGATGGGGAGGGGGGAGAGAGAGATAATTCTGCTTTCCTTTCATAAATGCTTTGTTCTAAAAGAACTGTAAGTAGCAGAAATTATTATAATTTAATATTCATTAAGCTGGGTTAATAGGATGTGTTGTACATAATTATGATCAAAAAGCTACATGAGCACTGAGAGGTTAGTCACCTACCTGTCAGAAAGATTTATGCCTTGCATCTTACATTCTAAAATTTGAAAGACAAACCCCAGTACTCTATGGGCTGTTAACTGTAGAATGGAGTGGTGAAGCTCTCTAAGTCAGCATCATGTTTGTTCATTTAGTTTTCACTCTTCCTTAGTAGCTCTGTCCCTGTTGTGATTTTTAAATAGTAGTCGCTCCAGCACCAGATTCTGTCACTGATATTGCAAGCCTATGGCAAGGCAAGACCATTCATGCATCAGAAACACTTCTTTCCCTCATTTCTGTAATCTCTGAAGGAAAAAAATCCAGGCAACAGACCAGAAAGACTACAATGACTGGGGAACTAAGACTGTAGGCAAATCTTGCCAGCAGTTTGGTGGTGCCACTGGAAGGCTGCAAAAGGCACAACCAACAACCTTGGAAGCACCACTTAAGTATTATCCACTTGTTTCCTTTGGGTTCCCTTTCCTAAAACAACTGTGAACTTCTGGGAAAGTAAACCTCCCACTGAAGCAGATGAGCAGGAGGACTGTGCTCCGATCATTTCTGGAGTGCTGGAATTAACATGCTCTGGTCCTGTACCTGACACAGGAAGGCCACACAGAGATGAGTATTTGGTGAGTGTTGTATATACAGAGACTAAGGAAAGGAGACAGATGAGCCTCCTCCATCCCTGCATCCATCAGGCTGAAGAGCAGCGTGGGTTTTTCCCCAGACATGCTCTGCAGTTATTACTAATTAAGGTAATGCAGTGGTTTAAAGTATTCCTACCCATGAACTGAAAGTCAACAGCTCACCCTGACTTCTGACTCCACCTGATGAATTACCTTGTTTGCAGTGCCTGATCTATAAATAAACACAACATCTGTTGCAGTGCTAGGTTTGGAAGTCTGGCTGAATAAATCTCTTCAGAAATGCCCAAAGCTACTAAGGCACTTTCCAATGCTTCTGTCCTTTCCCCTCCTCTGCCGTGCATACATCCACTCTCTTTCCCACCCAGTGGAACTAATTTCAGTAGTCTTGTTTTCTTCTCAGTTTCTAAAAGGCATAACTTCAAGAACAAATAGGAAAACTCTCACAATTTAAGAAGGCAATAGTTGTGTTTCCACAGGGGTTGCAGTTTGCTTCTTACAAGTTCATAAGATATGAGACTCAGTAAGATATGAGACTTAATCAGATTAACTGTGTTTATAGGGGAAGAAGTGCTTGATCCCTAACATCAACTTTCATCAAGCACTGCAGCATCATCTTTTGACAGAAATATTCATTAAAGTTCCAGGTCTATTATAGATAGGAAAAGAAGTTTTGTGAACTATTATTGTTTGATATAAAAAAAGAAATAAAAATTGACCATCCCCAAATGTAGCATCAGAATCATGTATGGTTTTGATACTAATCTGACAATTTGGTATCATCCACAGAGATACAAATATCAGATAGTCATTTTTATAATCTATCATTAATCAGAGCAGAGGCTTTGATAATTAATTACCTCAGTTCAGAGGTAAAAGAAGTTTTGCAGGTGCTTAGTCCTTCGGCCTTGAAGATTAAAGAAGTGCAATCTCAAAGCGCAGCCAAGCTACCCAAGGAGCATAAATTCATTCCTTCTCTTCCTTTCTGTAAGAACAGAAAATATGACATTTCAAAAAAAGTTTGGGTAATAACCGATTCTTTTTACTATTCCTTTGTACACACTTAACCTTCTGTTGCTTTTGATACATGGAACAGAAGACAAAGTAATTCTGGATGATGCCATGCTATATTTTCCCTGATTTTTTGTGATATGATCTCTAATTTTCCCGTCCCATCAGGCCAATTCATACCTTTTAGAGACACAGTCCTGTCTCTGAACTTTCCAACTTCCACAACTGCTTGTGTTGATGCAAAAACTGGATAGATTAATTCTACATATCAGTTAATACACTCGACTTCTCTCAGGGTCAGCAAAAGCATCGACAATTGCACACTGCAACACAGAAAGTGAAGGCAGAGATGGGCTGGAAAAAACTTAGCAAACAAGTAATTATAAATAGTACAGGAATCAGCATTCCAGTGCCATTTTCTTGGGCTGATCATCACCTCTTACATCATGGGTAGAAGACTGGATCTCCTCATTAAACATTGTGAGGAAGTTAAAGGGAAGTATCTTAGTAGCTGAAAATTTCCAAGTTCCAATACCTCAAAAAAACTTTTGTACCTGTGCACTAACAAAATAATCTAAAGTAATGGTTTTTTTCCATGGAACACTCACTGCACACAAGCCAAATTTTTCAGCCAACCTGTAATGTGGCATAAAATATTTATTATTAAGCTGGCTTGGGTGTTCCTGAGAAAGAAGGAAACTCATGAAAATTAATTGAAAATTCAACTAGCAAAGCTTTTATTTTCTATATTTTTCCCCAAGGAATTTTTTTCTTACTTTTAATAACAGATTCAGAATGTACATTAAAAATACTGAAAAATATTTTAAAATTATAACACTATCTAATTTCCTATCAAAATATAATACAAGAACTCATTTCCTCATCAGGAATTTTAAAATGCATGTGCATTTTCCCCTCTGTACTGAAGAACTTACTGTGTAAATTTGAAATATATTCCATAAACCCATTCCAGCTGTTAAACTTAAAAAAGTTAATGAGGGCAGAATTATTTATAGCTTAGCCTTTGGCAGTAGGAACTCTATATAATTTTTGTATCAAGGTTTATAACTTTACAAGGGGGAAAAAAATAAAATGGAGAAGAAAGAAATCCCTGAAACCAAAGGGATAAAAAAAAAGGAGAGTGAAGATACTTTTTTTTCTGGGAAAATATTGGCCCTTACGTTCCTATTGGTCGTCTTTGTCATTTAACAGCAGCTCTTTTACTTTACACTGAAGGTGTTTTATGCACTTTGCCAAGTACAATGAATATGTCTTAATATTTCTCTGAAGTAATAAGTGAGTGTCCTCAAATTTAGGATGAGAAAATGAGACAAACACACAGAAAGGATTTATGACCCAGTTGTCAAACCAAACGTACTGAGCCACTGAATCAGACTGTGTGTAACTTTTGAATCACCTAAAAGCAAGTTGCCACAGCAGCTCAGTGACCGTAATTAGAACATACAGAAAGACCTCCCCAGGAAGCTGTGATGATGTCTGTTATAGTCAGCACTGCCATAATGAAAGGTGGTGCTGCCCCATTTAAGAAGATAATTCCACTCCTTTATCTTCTGGAAATAATGTTTTATATAAATATATATTTTATATATCTATATATAACATATTATTATTCTAGTTATTGTAATTCAATCACTTCCTATGGAACACTAAATCAAGACAAAAAAATAATGCTATTTCTGTGATGCCAATATGGCAGAATACAGGACTATGAAGAAGGAAATAGAATGCAAAAGAATCAAAATTATTTTTGCATTTATTTAGGCTTATTTATTGCACTGTAGCAGAGCACAATGAAGTATATCTAATTAAACTCTCCTTTCTTTCCACCATTTGAATAAGACAAATGAAGCACATGCTCTGCCCCCAGTATTTTAAGAACTTGGGGACAAATTGTTGCTTATCCTGTTTATATGCTGTGAAGAATCATGGACACAGAATTCTCTATGCATGAAAGTAAGTGATTTCTTTCTCTGAACAGGAATGAAATGCAATAGTATTTAGTTTCTGACTGAATTTTCAGTCTATGTTAATTCAGTTTCTCCCTTTGGTGCAAAAATGCAATGTGTTTGTCACTGTGAAGATTATAATAGGGTAGGTGGTAATCTCTGCTGGACAGCCTGGTTCCAAAATAGCAAAGCATCTTTTTATTTCATGCTACTTATGTTGGACTGATTTAGCCTATTCATGGGTTTACGCACTAAATTTAATCCTCAGAATTCTCAAAACAAACAGTCCATAATACTCACATGAAGTGCTGATGCTTTTTTCAAGTGCAACTGAAGAGATTATTTTAACCCTAGACCAATTTCCATAATACACTGCAGAACTCAGACAATATGTTCTGATATTAAAAAGATTAGACTGTGAAAACACAAAGGTGTAGTTTCAGGAGGATCATCTTGAACATTCCTTCAAGGAGGGATATGAGGAAAGGACTACAACAATATCAAAAGGTGACAAATCCATGTCAAACTGAAAATCTTCTGCCAACTGCATGAACTATCAACATTTCCAGGTAGGAGGATCCTACAGTGGAGCAACCAGTAGTAGTGGAGAGGAATCACTGTTGAAGGACCACCTTGTCTGGACAGAATTCCTGTAGGAATTGGAGAGAATATAGGGACTGTTTCATTCCAGTGAAAGCTCTTTGTTTACTCTGCACATTCAAATGCTGAAGTCAAAGTTATATCTTAGAGGCAGCAAGCCATTGCACAACTTCATCAATGGGGAGCATTTTACTAATATAAGCATATTAAATTTGCTTCAACTGGCAGTCACTTTAACCACTTGGCAAACATCAGGAATTTAGAGACATAACTGCCATTTTCTTCCTAGAAGTATGTCTATATTCCATCAAACTTTGGCTACATGACATCCAGATGTAATTAACTAGCTGGTGAGTATCCATAACTGTTCAGCACTGTGCTCATTTTGGGCTTCAAAACCCACCTAGAACACCGGGAAAAATATTTAGCCGCACATTCACATAATAAATGCTGCATAGAATTGTATCAGCATTCACACAGACACCAACATCTACAGGAGGTCGAGTCACACCTTGGCTTGTACAACATAGAAGATGAGCAATATTTTCAGGCTCTCATATGTAAAGTCAAGCTCCCGCTTGGTGATGTGTGATATCGAAACATCTAAAGGGCTCTTCACAGAATACTACCTGTATGCATAAAAATTATAATTAAGTCTCGGCACTCCACATTCAACACTTAGATATGGAATTCTTCTCAAATTTCTCTCCAAACTAATTTCTCTTTTTATGTTCACATACAGTCCGCATTTTGCACTTTATATTACTAGAAAAGGTAGTGACCAAAATCACCATCAAAATTAATCTCTTTCATGAATCATCATTTGTTCTGTTGTTAACTTACTTGAGTTCAAACACAGAGGAAAGTATTTTTAAACAATGTATGTTGAACTTACTGAAATGTGAAAATCCTTCAAGCTACAAATATTTAAAGACTTCATTTTTTCTTAAAGTTTAGGCCTGTTACAAGCCACATTTAACTTGTTCCTAAACACATTATTACAGCCTACAATGACACCTCCTTTGCCATTGTGCTTGACCTTGACTCCTCTTCCCAGACATTGTGTGGCTGGGTGTTATGGGGTCACCTAAGTGAGCCCAAATTTAAGTTCAGAGCAGGTCTGAAGCTGTCAGCTGACTTGAGCTGGGTTGAACTACCAGCTGACTTCTTCTAGCCAGTAGTATTGTATTCTATACTATATTACGACATCATTCTCCAGGGAAGTAGAATCAGTGTGAAAGTGGCTTGGTCAGTCACCCCACAGCAGCCTTGCCGAGAGGACACACACGGTGCAGTCCCGGTAGAGATGAGAAGGACTGGGCCCAGCACTGGCCCAGCAGCTGTTTTGGGAAGTAAAATGTTTGTTGTGGGTTCTTCTCTCTCTGCTTGGGTCTGGCTTTCTGGGGACTGAGTCTTCTAAGATACTTTGGGGTTAAATAGTGAAATTTGTGTGTGTGTTCAGAAGTAAGGAATTGTTCCTTGTTGCTTGTAACTTGTGTGAGTGTGTATTTGTACCTTCTTCTAGTTGTCTCTTTCTTTCTGTAAAAATATGTGTAGTTTTAGTCTAAACGTGGCTTGAAGTTTTTTTCCTTCCCCTCTCTTTTCCTCCCTTTCCTTGGTGTTGGGGGGGGGGGGGCTCTGCCCCTGTACTTGGAGAGTTGGCGGTTTGCCAGCTCAAACCAAGACACGGGGCCCACATGGGCCGCAGGGATAGAGCTGGAGTATAAACCAGCCTCTCTTCCTGCCAGCCCCCTTGCACAGCGTCTACATTTCATTGTCGGAAGAGGCAGTTGCACCACTTCAATCTAAATTCAGTGTCTGCCAACTAGAGAGCAATCAGAAATTGGACATGAGTATTAGTTAAAACACTGGGCCAATTGGGCAATATTGAGTTCCATAATAAGTACAATTTTCTTCAAGTGGCAGACATCTCTCTCTTAATATTCATGAAAACATTGAGCCTTAAATTCTAACAAAAGTGGAGTCTTTTCACTTCTGGGTTGCAATTTTGAGATTCCTGTATTAACACCACTTCATATCACTCTAGGAGCTACAGCTTTCTCTGGATTACACAGAAAAGCAAGATTTAGGTTAAATATTAGGCAAAGGTTCCTCACCAAGAGGATGGTTGGGCCCTGGAAAAGGCTCCCCAGGGCAGTGGTCACAGCACCAAACCTGACGGAGTACAAGGAGCAAATGGCCAGTGCTCTCAGGCACATGGTGTGACTCTTGGGGATGGTCCTGTGCAGTGCTGGAGGTTGGAGTTGATGATCCTCGTGGGTCCCTTCCAACTCACAATATTCTGTGGTTCTATGAAATGCAGTCAGCATTGTCCATAGCACTTAGATATCCAAAAACCTATTAGGAAAATCCTTCATCAGTAGTGGTTAGTTAATATCAGTAGTCATACAGGTTAAGCAAACAAACTCAAGAAGGGAAAAACGGTTTGACAAAACCAGTTTGATAAAAACAGGAGATAACAAGGATTAATTCAGAAATTCATCTGCAATATCCAGAAAAATTATTTTACTGCCTCTATGAAATGGGAAACAGAGAGGAACAAAGAGTGATGCTCTTTCAAATTCTGCATATAATTTTAACACTGCACATTTGTGTCACTTTATTCATGTCACCAGAAAATACCTCAGGGTCTGAACCATATCTCTTTCTTATTCAGTCAAGCACAAGAAGGCAGCTTCTCTTACATTTTGCTTTTCAGCTTGTACTTGTCATATAGCTCCTAGTTTCCAAATACTCTAATCTATTTATCTGTCTGTCCTTTAATACTCAAACAGAGGAGTATGTTGACATCCCTAGTGTCAATAGGGTCAATCTGATGGGTGACTCAGGTCAAAATGCCTCTTAAACTTCTCTCCTTCATAAACACACTAACCCTTGCCTCAGTGCTGGCTCCTAAGAGAGTACCAGTGAGAGAGCAAGTGAAAATCATGGGAGAATCTAAACAAGCAAGTGCCCTGAGTAAGGAAAGGAAATGGCTGGTTATAAAGGGCTGGAACATGAAATATTTTTATTTTAACACAAAACCAATTATAATATCAATTTAACTCATGCTTTTTCTAAAATTATATTTTTGTAAGTAATCATATCAGTGTGGTAAAATGAATGGCCCTCATAATCTCCATAACTGGTTTGTCTCCTGAAAACTATAAAAACAGGACAGAAGTCTTACCTAAAATCAACATGTAATGATTCATAGCCTTTTTATGAGAGGCTGTCCAATGCATCAAATTTCCCTGAAAAATTTATTCCCCTGAAATTTCATATTTTAAAGTAGTAATTAAGCACAGTTTAGATCTTTATGAGACATATACTGATAAATATTCTCATGGCTCACTGTAATAGAGATGGAAAGAAAATATCTCTCAAGAAAGTGGCACAGATTTTATGTTTTATTTTTCTTCTCCCTCTTCCATGTTTAGGAAGTACTGTAGCAATGTACTAAGGCCTCAGATTTTTAGATTCTACTATCAAACCATTTTCTTAAGCAGGACCTTGATGCATTGATATAAAAAAAAATCTGATCTTATTTAAATATGAGCTCAGGAAAGTATTTCTATAGTTTGAACCTGCAGCAATGCCTAGGCCAGACCTAAGGACTGTCACTGCCCCCATTCCCTAGGTTGTAACTGAGGTGTCAACTTCACCTTAGCCATGTCTAAAGTTATTTATCCAGCACAAATCTAATTGTTTCTTTATGCATAACATCTCCAAGATCAGCCTTTCCTCTCAGTTCATGTTGCTGCAGCTGAAACCCAGATCACTATTTTTTCATCTTGACCTAAACAACATCTTTCTCTCTCATTTTGACACATGCCACTGACCCTTTTCAATGCAGTCACATTTATACAACTAAATTAATCTTCTTGGCTGTACCACCATGCCACCAAAAGACTGCTCTCTTTTTCAGTCTATTATAAACTCCTTATCTTTCTTCCCTGCTCTGTTCCACTTCTGTGTCTCATCCACCTGTCATCATATATTTCATATATTTTGTTCTTATGTTTTCTGGGGTAGAAAATGCATTGTGATTTTCAAACTTCAAACCACCCTTTTCCCATGGTTATGTAACAAAATACCAAAGGGAATAATCTCCAGGTTTTCTTGCACTATGCCTCTCTCATTTGGTACTATAATACATAATCACATAATACTTTTCTCATTTTCTTAATCAAATACACAAATTTTAATGTGAAGGTTAGACACAATCCTTTGCAAATTAGTAATTAGTCATTTGAATGAAGGAGAACAAAAGTATATATATCCATGCATCCCAGCATTTCCTGCACTTTACAGTCATTTCAAAACATAAGGAAGAGGTTCTGGGCTTCATGCCAGCTCAAACTATTGGCATGAAATCTCATAAAGTGAACACCTTCAGCTTTTGAAGCATTTATTCACATCTGACAGTGGAACTGCAGAAAAAAACCAACACAAAACAACAAAACACAACAAATTACTCAATTCCCCCCCTACTTCACATAATAAAAGTGGCAATTTCGGAAGTTTGCTTTATGATCACCTTTCAGGTGCAAATTATTCATGAGTTGGACCACTTGACAGGTAGAACTTCATTTATCTGTCAAATATTTCACTAGACACGGGAAATAACCATTCCAAGCACAGAGTAAATAACTTCAGTCACCTGAAAAAAAACATTCTGATGTTCTACCATGGAGCAAATATCATCAAATATTTATTGGTCATTTTCAATACAAGCAGATTAATATTGTAAAGTCAAGTTACATTACATGAATAGCATCTGCACACTTAGCAAAATTTCTCCGTATTTCCCCATTATTTTGTTTGTTCTGAAGTAGGGACATGTGTGATCCTGAAGTGGGAAGCAAAGGGCACATACAACCTTTTGCTCCATTGGAACTAAAGCACTAAGAATGTCCAGGGCACAGAAGGCAATGAGGTGCCAGTAACTGTCTCCAGGTTATCACTCATACTACTAAATTATCATACTGTGTTTATTATGCTGTAACAAGACTATATTAAGGACAAAGATTTCAGCTCTTTCTGATGGTGACTGTCTGGAATGGATGGCACAAGTGTTTTAGCAAAATAATGGGATGCACAAAAATAACCCTTTCTCAACAATCTTCATGAAAAGAAACACCAACATCCAAGCCAAATGAATAGGAAACTACTTCACCACAAACCCCACCATGATTTACCATAAAACTTTGCTATGTTAGGAAAAGTGCTTGCAGACTAAACATTGTGCTTTGGATTCCAATCATGTACACATTGTAGGAACAGTCACAGTATTCCTTGGACACAGGGCTGAATTTCATTTCACACACATTCAGTGATATGTGGTTTAACTTTACCTTTCTGTGACTTTATTTGGTGCTGGACTGCAACTATCTCATTTATGGATAGTTACTGTAACACTGAAACAACTATTTTTCTTTGCTTGAAAGTAAAATATCCTTTTTCCCACAACAGACCTGAACTGCAGATATGTGTCAACTAAATCTTGCCAGGTCATCTTCAATTTCCAGTTCCTTGCTGTTGGCAGGAAAACTCTGCAGAAATTTAACATGCAGCCCCTGCCTTCCTAGCTTGGGTAGGAGCACAGCTTAACACCAAGATCCCTTTTAAATGTGAAAAGTAGACTAGCATTTAAATACTGTGCTGTAGGGTTAAAAATTGTCAGTCAGAGCCCTGAAACCATTCAGGGAAGAACAAGCTCTGTTCTGTTGTGTTTGTCCCCCCTGCAAAAATACCCACAGTAGTTAAACTAAGTTATTAGAATAATGATACAGAACAAATAGAATGGCTAATGAAGGGCATGTATTGTCAGCCTTTTAAAATTATTTTCAATTCTCTTATATCATTTGACTCTTAAAATATTGACTTATAGAGCTTAACTTAACAGCCACCACCAGCTGCTTCTGTACTATCTTGTGTGGTTTATTACCTCCTACTTCAATAAAATGCATCTAGTTCTAGATTTTCTATATACTGTCTTTCATAATATTTAATTTTGACCTTTTCTTGTACTGAAATACTCCATCTAGTTAGTCCATAAATTTTAATTCCTGCCATATTTGTTCATTTAATATTTTCCTTTTCGTATTGGTACCACTTATCCTACTGTGATATATTTTAATTAAATTCTATCCCCATCTCTAAAGTAGCATATAATACAACAAAGTTCTGCCCTGAGGATGCAAATAAAGTGAATAATGAGGAGACAAAGGAAAGTTTTCTCATAGCTGTCTGAAGATCTGGTCCCAGGCCTTGACATGATTACATTAAGAGATGGGTGCCTTGCCATCTGCATGTGGGAGAGGAGCTGACTGGTAACACATGAGTTCTCTGATAGGGCATCTTCAGTGACCTGAGTCTTGAGTAAAATGCGAGGGAAATCTCCTGCCACTATCTCCATTTTGACCCAGTGGACTCATCCAGAATTTTCTGTTCTGAGGTTTACATTTTGGATTGGAAAAGGGACACAGATAGGACTAATAAGTGCAAACTGCCTGCACCATCGAGACTCCCATAATACAAATAATTACACTCTGGAGACCTGTGGGTATTACCAATTAGATTCAGAGGGATCACGAGCACACATGAGGCTGTGCACAAGCTTGATGCAAGTGGTTTTTAGAATCAATGACTAATTCACGCTCATTAAAATGTGATCCAGATCTACAATATCTAGGTCAAATTAAATAATTGCTATCTGAAGGCTATCCATTGACATGCATAAGCTCATAGCGTCGTGGTATGTGATATGGATATGTTTATCATGAGCAGAAGCCACGGCACACTTGGGGCATCTGGTCTGAGCTTTAGACAAAACTTTTGAGGAGGTTTGGCTTGCTAGATATAACCATGTTTAAAGCCCAGATTCAGAAACAAAGATCTTGCTGGGGAACCACTGCCTATCACACAGCTTGAAAACTGATCAAAAGCGTCTCCTGGCAGCCCTTGCTCACTGCTCCTACTGAGCTCCAAATTCAGCAAAAGCTTTGCTGTTTCTCAGAAACAAAATCCTCCCACTACAATAAAATGACAAGTCACCTAGGTACTGAGATATCTTAAGAATATGTCTGATTTCAGCTAGCACAGCAACAAATATGCCTGTCCTTGTTAATCATAAAATACATTTCTAAAGGTGACTTATCTTCCCTGATAAGCAATATACAGTTATAAGTATGGATGGAAAAATGGACATCATTCACTCACCTAAATTTCATGATCACAGATTTGATGAAGTTCTTGTTTGAAAGATGGATTATAAGGAAAAGTTGAAGCAAACACCTGATAATACAATGTTGTAGGTAGTATGGTATTTTCTGTAGGCAAGTAGATACATTTTGCAACTGAATATCAATATCTCTTTGACACTTGTTTATATAAATTGTACAGAGAAAATTACAGTTATTAGACTTGTATCACTTGGTCCCACCCAGTGAGATCAGAAAACAGACATGTTGAGCCATTTCACTTGAATGCAAATGGCTGAGAACAACTGGAGTGCACTATGAGAAATGCACTTCCTATATCCTAAGGAGAAGCTTTACTTTTTTAATCAAACTGATTCAACACCAGCATAGATATAAACACTTTCTAAGAAATTCCTGGCAATAGTCTCAGAAAAGCATTTAATTTCATTAACTTGACTGTATTAAAGAAATATAATGTACAGTGTCCAAGCAGCAACAAGATTGGGAATTCTGAATAAGAGTTTTGAAAGTGGTTAACCGATTATGTGTCCTTATATCCCTGAGTGGACTTTGGACTGGTTTACTAAGAAATTGAGCTCAACTGTTGGAGTTTGCATCAGTTCTGCAGTATCTCTTTCCAGTGCATTTATCCTACAGTCAAATTCTAATGATTATAAGCGCTTTGTAAAAGGCACATGTCAATTTACAAACACACAAAAAAAAGTGTTTTCCTTTTTTTCATTCTTGACTTACTTTCTTCTACTTTACATTTTTGCATACACTTTTACCACTGCTACAGCACTTACTTTATTTTTAAATAAACGTGCAGTTTAACCCCAGCCAGCAATGAAGCACCATGCAGCCACTGGCACACTGCTTCTCCTCCCTTAGGTGGGAGAAGAAAAGGTGAAACCCATCAGCTGAGTTAAGAATTGTTTAATAAATGAAATAAAGAAAAATATAGCAATAAACCCATTATTATTATTAATAATATAAAAATAATATAATTGTAATGAAAAGGGGAGAGAGGGAAAAGAATAAACCCTAAGAAGCACAAGTGGTACACAATACCATTGCTCTCCTGCTGACCAATGCACAACCGACCCCAGGCAGTAATTGCCCCTCCTGGCCACCTCCCCCAGTTTATATACTGAGCATGACCCTCTCTGGCATAGAACATCCCTTTGGCCAGTTCAGGTCAGCTGTGCTGGCCATGCTCCCTCCCAGCCTCCTGTGCACCTTTTCTCAGGCAGAGCATGAAGCCCTGAAAGGTCCCTGACTTAACTCAGCCCTCCTTAGCAACTGATAAAGCATCAGTGTGTTATCAGCATTATTCTCNCTTGACTTACTTTCTTCTACTTTACATTTTTGCATACACTTTTACCACTGCTACAGCACTTACTTTATTTTTAAATAAACATGCAGTTTAACCCCAGCCAGCAATGAAGCACCATGCAGCCACTGGCACACTGCTTCTCCTCCCTTAGGTGGGAGAAGAAAAGGTGAAACCCATCAGCTGAGTTAAGAATTGTTTAATAAATGAAATAAAGAAAAATATAGCAATAAACCCATTATTATTATTAATAATATAAAAATAATATAATTGTAATGAAAAGGGGAGAGAGGGAAAAGAATAAACCCTAAGAAGCACAAGTGGTACACAATACCATTGCTCTCCTGCTGACCAATGCACAACCGACCCCAAGTAGTAATTGCCCCTCCTGGCCATCTCCCCCAGTTTATATACTGGGCATCACCCCCTCTGGCATAGAACATCCCTTTGGCCAGTTCAGGTCAGCTGTGCTGGCCATGCTCCCTCCCAGCCTCCTGTGCACCTTTTCTCAGGCAGAGCATGAAGCCCTGAAAGGTCCCTGACTTAACTCAGCCCTCCTTAGCAACTGATAAAGCATCAGTGTGTTATCAGCATTATTCTCCCACTAAATCCAAAACACAACACTGTAGGTGCTAGGAAGAAAGTTATCCCAAGCAAAATCAGGGAAATAAGGTGAATATGTTCTAAAAAGCTAAAAAAGCCACCTCTGCAAGAGATAAGAAAAAAAAATACAAATGTGCTAATTTGCAGTTATCATCACTGGCTGTTATATGGTTATTAGACCAAATCCCTTTCCTTAGTCACCTTGTAGGAATGACTTCTGTGGGAAGCTGGACAAAATCTATCATCTCTGTCTCACTGTGTTTTCCCAACAGGAATTCTTAGATACTGAGAGCTCCCCAGGATACTTTCCATGTCAACATTAAAGCAATGAAAAGGGACCACTTCCTAATGGAAAATGAAGTCTTACTCTCATCTGTCCAAGAATACCATATGTCTAAAGAACAAAATACAGTGGGTTGGAAGGGTTGTTGCTGTTAATATTTATGATCACTTCAGCCTTCTTTTTCCATTTATAAATGATTTGTTAGAGGATCACAATTTCTCCCTATATATACATTATTAAACATCACAAGGGGTTCTCAGGCCCAGGTCAGAATTGATTTCAAGCAGCTCCGTGAGTATTTTCCTACCACTAGTATGTCATTCATCATGAAAATTGCATGAAATTGTGCTGTTCCATGCGATGACAACAATTTAAATTAGGAGAAAATGAAAATTAATAGCAGGGTGATCCTGATAGACATTAATGTTTGGATTAATAATTCCTTATCAAAAATGTATGAAACTTCATTATCTGCCAAGAAGCTCAGGTTAATTGCAAACTCTGTCACTGGTTCCCATCTCATGTAGATAGTTACTCTTCTGGGTCTCATCTTTAGAGATTGTGGTTAGGATCTGCAATATGGTATCACAGTTATACTGGCCAATATAGAAACAGTATCTTGGGAATGGGAACTCTTAATCCTTTCTAGTTGGTATGACTGCAATTGTGCTCTGCAGGAGGGCTCAGCAGAGGGATCTGGATAGACTTGAGAGATGGGCTGATTCCAGTGGGATGAAGTTCAGTAAGGCCAAGTGTCAGGTCCTGCACTTTGGCCACAACAACCCCCTGCAGCACTCCAGGCTGGGCACAGAGTGGCGGGAGAGCAGCCAGGCAGAAAGGGACCTGGGGGGACTGAGGGACAGGAAGCTCAACAGGAGCCAACAGTGTGGCCAGGTGGTCAAGAAGGCCAATGGGATCCTG
>VWZD01002466.1:241989-254481 GCA_013396695.1 Sakesphorus luctuosus
GTGGCACTGAGTGCCATGATCTGGTAAAGGGACTGGAGTTGGACCAAGGGTTGGACTTGATGATCTCAGAGGTCTTTTCCAATCCAATCGATTCTATGATTCTATGATTCTCCTTGTGTATAATCCTTTCTAACAAATAACATCAAAGCCTAATATATGTATGTACTCATTTTTATCCTTTGACTGCAACTACTGTAGAAATGGGGCTACCCTTCCTACAGAATACAAGTATATGCAACACATATAAGAAGAGAAATCTATTTGAAATATTCACAGAATCATTATAGAATATATTGAGTTGGAAGGGACCAACAAGGATCATCAAGGACAGCCCTTAGCGCTGTACAGGACATCCCTAAGAGTCACACCATAAGCCTGAAGTTTCACAGCTCCATGTAACTTAAAAAACCCCAACAAATAGAAAGAATATTTCTTTTACTCTCACATTATCACAAGGTCAGTCAATCTTCAGACACACAACAACCAAAAAAAGAAAAAAAAACCAAATATCTATTCTTACTTCTGGAAGAGTTAATTTTGGTCTGTCTCATAAACAAGAAACGATTTTATCATGGACTCATCTTCACAGAATGAACTCAAGAAATAGGTTGTTGTCTTGAAAATAATATTGATCTCTGCTATTAATATTTGTGAGCCTATTTTGGACTCAATACTATGTGTCATGTCTAAAATATTCAACTATTTGGAAATTAATAATATTGTTGTTGGATATTAACTGGAAATTAATAATAGTGTTTGATCTATTGGCAAGTTTATAATATTTGCCTTCCCGGTTTGATTGGCAAATAACCACATGGCTATTGATACTTGCTGGAATATAAAAGGATTTATACTCCCTAACTCTTTCAGAGAACTCACTTATCACTGCTACAGGAGCCAAACCATGTGTACTCTTCCACTGTCTAATTAATTCCACATCACTAATTGACTCATGATTCCTGAGCACTCAGGTTAGACAGTGAAAAAAGTCTACAAATCAAGCCACATAGTCTCAATTGATCTTGACTGGTGATTTTGACTTATTTTCAGCCCATATTATAAAAACACCCACACTTGATTTTAACTATCAAGACATGTCACTTTTTCCTTTTGTTTTCATTTGCAGTCATACCCAACCTACATAAGCATCAACAATTTTTTTCAAAGGTGATAAACTTTTTGAAATTACAAAATACAGAAAGTTTTATGGCAAAGAGTATGTAAATTCCACTAACAACTGTTCTCTACACCACCTCCACTGGTGAATTCTTTCCCTAGCAAGTTCAGATTTAAACTACTCTGAAAAAATTCAAGTACCTAAAAATTATAGGCCCACTTGAAAATTTTCAGAGCCCACTCAGCAAGTCCTTCAGTAACACAGAAAAAACCTGAAGTGTTTTCTGAAATTTACCCTGAAAACATCCAAAGTATAAACTATTTTAACAAATTCTTTACTATTTATGTAAAAGCCACTTATTGCAGTAGAACTCTTAAACATACAAACAACTGGGAAATCATAATATAGCTTAATACACACTGTTAATGAAGCTGAAAATGGAAGGGTACAGCCAGCACAAGATTAGTGACTGTGATTCCCAAGAGTATCATCTCCCCCTCATTATGCACTGGTGAAAAAAGTTGCAGTCAGTCTTTCCACAGATTAAATGAGCCTTTGGTCAGTTCCACAATATGTAGAATATGTATTTATGTAGCACTTATGTCCCACAGAAAGGCAAATATTTAGAGGGGAATCATAGAAATTGGCTACATATTCTTTCACAACACTTTCTAGACAAACATAAAAAAAAAATCAGACAAAGGGTCACACACAAGATGAAAGTCCAACTTACACACTTTTTTAGTGAGGCTGCTTTTGTTTATCACATTTGTTTATTGCTGAGTAAAAATTAACAGTATTACTGAGTCAGAATGAGGACCTAAGCCAATTACCATATCACACTACAGTTCTTTACCTGACTGTTTAAAATAAAAACACACCTGTTCCTCTTTTTAGGCCTTTCTGCTGGAAATGTTCTCCACATTTGCTGGGACACACAGCAGCCTGTAGCCTGTGGATAACTCTATAACCAGTAATTGGGCCACCTGCAAAGCTGGCAGAACAGAAAACAGAACCAAAATTCCTAAAACCCAGCAAAGGCATTTTAAATAGCTACTAGTTCATTTCAGCCAACTTATACTCTCATTTTAACCAGACTGTATTCTTGATGCTTTCAAATGTACCACAAATGTTATGTGAGGATCACCTCAAATCAAAAAGAAAAAGAAATAGTGGACATAGGGATGGATAGAAGAGTCAAAGATCTCTGAGTATGCCTTGTAAAACAGTTCACAGGATAAGGAAAACACATGAAGATAGCAAAATGCAGATGCAAGGTTGAAGGAAATCAGGCTGTTTGCCATGAAGCTCCGGATGGAAACTGGTAGGGAATACCCGATTAATATAATATACGGACAAAGAGAGAAGAAGAGAGAAGATATTCAAGCAATTGTGATATAAAGCCAAGTTGTGCCACAGAGAACTGGAGACCATCTTGTTGTCCAACGCTGTGTGATAACTGAAAATAAAGGATTCAAAAAGAGACAAAAATTAACTCTCCTGCTCAAAGAAAGTAAATACATATTCTGTGTATGTGTAGTAGAGAGACACTGGCCAATTAATACATCCCTTTGAGGTTTCTTGTGATATTTACAGAAAGATATATGTCAGAGCAAGTTATAAGCTGCTTCTCAGTACACATACAGTACACCCTGCCATTTCTGTAGGTGTCCTCCTTTAATACAGCTCAGATATAACCTGCTTGCTATTTGAAACTCATATTTGCACAGTCCCTAAACATCTTCTCACACTTCTCATTTTTCAGTCTTAACCACTGTAATGTAACTTCACTAGTGTTGAAGGGCCAATAAACTGGTCTCATTAACCACTTTTGTTTTCCTTTTTTTCCCAAAGACAGTCATGCTCTACTTAACTACTGGTCTGAACTATTCCCAAAACAATAGACTGGTCCAGGCAGCCTGAGTGGAAATTAGAATGAGATCTGAGCAAAATGGCACCATCAGTTAGTCATTGCTGCCATCCTATGCCAGATGAACAGATAGCAAATGTAAAGCTTTTCTGGTCCTATCGGGAACCTTCAATGTCGTATATTATACTGTGCCTTTGACCTCTCGCTACAGCAACCAGAAAAGTTCAAAGGGATCTTTATCGCAGAGAGGTTGTGGACTCCTCAACCCTAGGGGTGTTCAAGACCAGGCTGGATGGGGCTCTGAGTAACCTGGTGTCGTGGAAGATTCCCTGCCCATGGCAGGGGTGTGGGAACATAGATGATTTTTGAAGTCCCTTCCAACCCAAACTATTCTATGATTCTGTGACTTATGCTGCTGTGAGAAGGTTTCTGAGGGTTGGTTCTCCTCAACATTAACAGAATGATATCTCCTATGCTGACACCTTTTAGCCTTTCAGCACAGTGTGGAAGCGAGGACAGGCATGTGGCAGCAGATGATTAGTTTCAAGGAAATCCCACTGAGTCCTTTAACTTGTGTTCAGGCCCATTTGACCATTGGAATAGGAGACACATGGATTTGCATGAAGCGAAGGGAGGATAAAGCCCTCTCTGAATGGAGGTCCAATAGTCTCACTGAATGCAAACACTGCCAGAGCTTAACACTTATCCTTGCCAGAGCACAGCAATTTCGGTTAAAGAGTCAATATCAAGTGAAGGGCAAATTCCTATAAATGCCTGACTGTTCTAAATCAAATTGTTTTTCCTCCTGAAAGTTATGTTGCAGTTGAAGTCAGAATACTCATGCCAAAGAGATCAGGAAATACAAGTACTCATTTTAGGACTTTTTTCCTAGATAGAAAAAGGAGATGCCAAATCTGACAGAGATGCATTTTTCCACCCACAGAGAACACTTATGTCAGCTGAAACCAGAATCCTAAAAGAACAGTCAAAATAAGAGGATTATGGTCTCTGTAACTGCTATTTAGCGTGGTTTGGGGCAAGAATTATCTGTCAATGACATGGGCCCCTTAGATTTATGTGCTAGCAGTGAACAAGTTGGTGTTGTTTTCATTTGGTTTCTAATTATTACTATTGTTTATTTTATTACTGTAGTTATCAAATTATTACATACTAATAATATATTAGTATATATATTGTATTATTTTCCAATGGAAAAATGCAAACTACAGGAAGGAGTGGCAAGAGAAGAAGGAAAAAAAAAATAGTGCCTTGTACCTTTTTTATTTTCATAATAACACATTTAAACTTCTCTGCTAGAGGAAAGATGTTTTAATTGTTCAGCTTCAAACTTCCAAGAGTGTCAGATAAATTGCTGCAAGAAGGTAAAGTAATCCCCTATACACCTACCAGAGGTTCATTACACCTTCTGCTGAAATAGCTTGTGAATAATACAACATAAAGAGTTTTAATCTGGTGAAGAATGGTATTCTTAGAACCATTTTCATGGTTATAAAACAATGCTAAGATTGGCAGATAATACAGACTGGAAAGTATTAAACATTTTTTTTCTCATTTTCCTTAAGAAAATGGAACCAGTAAGGGAAAAAAAAGGAAAAGCTGTCAAGAACTGTCTAAACATGAGAGCAATATTTCTTTAGTCCATCCTAGAAGGAGCTTTTCTGTCAGTCATGAATTTTTCATAGATGATGATTACTTACTTTTAAGGTTGTTGTAGATCTTGCTAAGAGTCATGTTTACCACAATTCTGTTTCTTTTCTTTCTCTGTAGAGGTATCAAGACCCCCTCAGACTTACTCATCCTCTGAAAAAAAGAAAAAGAAAAAAACAACATTCAAGAGATGTTTTTTAATCATAATTTCTGCTCAGAACTCAGCACCTGTGAAGTTTTTTGTGCTGGTGCTTAGATAATCTTACCAAATGTGCATCACACACATTTCCAATTCTAATACAGTCTCTGAAACATCTCTACTACTTCCTTTTTTCTTCATTCATTGACAACAAAGACCTCTGGGACAGTTCTAAGTGGCTCAGCAGGAAAGTGGTTCTGCCAAAACTAACCTTTGCATTACTTTTTTCCCCACATTATTTACCCTACTACCTGTGATTCGGAACAATTTTTTTGCTGGTTAGGAAGTCCTTGAACACCTATAAGTTTGCAAGATTTTGTTACCTCGATGGATACTTGTAAAGTGCTATTTTCAGGAACCAGGAGGTGCTGAAAGTTGTCCTGTAGCATGACAGATATTTTGACATTTTTGTATTGGCTTCCCTTACACAGACAAGTTAGGAGTAAGCAGGATTAACCACATCACCCCATAAATATTTTCAGAAGAAAAGGAGGGAGAGATTTTTTGTTGAAGCTGTCATGTTACACCAAACAGTTAAAGGAATCCTTGGTTTGTTTTTTTTTTCCCTTGAAATTGCTCCTTAAGGAAATATCAAGAGTTTGAATTATTGGATGTTTTCTCCATATCTTCAATTTTACACAGTCTTTCAATGCCAGTCTGATTGTAAATTGATGGTCGATGTAATTTTTGAAGCGATTTTCAGTGCCCAAAATCCACCACAGAGATTCACAAAATAAATTAGTTTTACAGAGAAGTTTATTAGGACCATGCAGACCAAGTAATTTAATTATTATCCCCCTCGACCAAAAATGCCTATGGACTTCAGAACCCCAAAGCATAAAGGATTTTTTTTTGCATTTTAATACAGTTAAACATCTGCTCATTTCTTCATGTCTAATATTGCATAATGAATGCTCCAGTATCACAAGCCAGCAGTCCTTTGACATTTTGTGTAATGTGTTTCTTAATTTGCCTACTAAATGCAAAAAAGACCCCATTTTAATGTATTTCTTTCATGTATGAAAGCAAAGTCATAAACAAGGGAGATACTGTCCAGACCCACAATCAATGAAAGCAAGCCGCTCATTTGAATACCTTCTTTTTATAGTTTTATCCTTAGACAACCTTGCCAGAAGACATCAGTAATGTTTGCATGAATTGCCATGAAATTGCCATTCATTCCAGCAGAGTTTCCACGAGCTGATGTGTCCCAGGGTCTATAAAACAGCACATGCAATTCAGCAGAGATATCCCTTGCTCTATGGTTATTTTATTGCATTTAATGACACTTTTCACTCCCGGGGACTAATTTCTACCTGTATTTCACAGTAAAAAATGATGGTGGCTTGTAGCACAACAGACAGCTCTAGCAGCCTCCATCATTTATTTGCACTTTTAAACTCTTAAATAAATGCGTGCTGCTTCGATATTTCAGGTCCTTAAAAGGTCTTGAAAACCAGACTCCCGAAGCTTCAGTGAAAGTCCTTCTTTTTACCCTCCTTTCCAGAGCTACTTGGGGAGACACATCCAAGGTCTCTGACACACAGGGTAGAACTATTGTTCCTCCACACAATCTGTTCACTTTGGAGTTGTTCAAATACATTTCTGCTTTCCAAACACCACCCATTTCCCACTCCTCTGGTGGTCAGATCTTTGTGAGAGAGATCACAGAACACAGTATTATTATGCTGTTAGAAAAAGCGTGCTGTGCTATGGGATTTCTTACTGAGGCAAAACGCTAAACTCATCTTTTTCAGTCTCAAATTCTGCCTTGAAAAAGGAGAACCGAGTGGATATTTTAAGAGTCGACTCTTTTTTTTTTTCTCCTTAAGCTACAGTGTAAAACCACCAACTTAAAGGCCTTGAGGAAGGCCAAGGGAATTAAGTAGCAAGACAGCTGACAAGAACATCTATAGTGAGGCTGAATATCTTCAGAGAGAGGCAGGAAAACATCCCTAAAGGAAGTTTGATTAGTCTTTGCTTTTATCCTCTGTTTGTTCTAGCAAAATATTACATATAACCTTGTTTGTTTGGGTTTTGAAATTCCTCCTTGCTCCCAGCTATTGCTTGCCCCACTTGCTCATTTTATCTTCTTTTTAAGATAATTGTAGAGAATTGAAATCAGAATCATGCCTATTTGAGTATTTGTACAGCATTTAGCATAAGTGGTACTGTTGCTGAGCTAGGATTTTACACTAACAATGTACTTTAGATGCTCTATTGCAATCTACCTCTGAACAGAAATTACACAAAGAAACAGATATATCACAGAGTTTGAAAGCAACATATTTTCTAAAATATATATAATTAAGTTCAAAAAAGAAAATGCACAATACTGTACACATACCAAGTAGAGTGGAGAGTTGAAAGAAATCTTCCTGACGTGATTTGAAGAACACTTGGCCCAATATAGGTGAAATTTGAATGCAACTCTAAAAGAGCATCAGTTCCATAAAAAAAATCCCAAAATAAAATGGGTACTACATCTCGACAGGATTTTCACATTGTTGTCTGTCTGCAGTACTTTTGGGGTCATGGGGAGTTATCTTACAGCCTGACTTAACAAGGTCAACCAGTTTTTCATTTAACTTCAAGGCTGACAGAGCAAACAAAGTACTATGGATTTCCTACATACACTGTAATAGCAATAGGCACAAAGTGATGGGGAATAGTTTCAAGTAGGCCATGCCATTCATTCTTTGCTTTCCACTGGACAAGACAAGGCTTCCCAGAAGCCTGTATATTCTGTCAAAAGCATTTCAGGACATGTATTAGATTTCACTCTCATTAGTTTTCACCCTTTATTGCTTCCCTTTGTAATGTCTTATTAATTTATGAATGTGTGGGATACCAATGTTTATATCTGCAAATACTATTTAAAAATTCATGAGGTTAAATGCTTTCTATTTAAGCACCGAAGACATAAAGCCATCATAGCCAATCTACTTGCTTTCCAAAGCTTGATGTCCTGTACCAGGGGGAAAACAGACATCCTGAAAGAGGAAGGTCAAAGTCAAATCCATCAGTGAGTCCCATGAGCAGGTTATAGGCAGTTTATGTGCTAACGAATTGACCTTACATCTTATGTCTAACAAAGATATAAAGTTTGCAAGCACACCAATTTCTGACAGTTGCGTTACTTAGAGCAGCTATAGGTTCCCTTTTTGGTTTGGTCAGAGCTGACCTAGTCTCAGCAAGGCTGACCAACTGAGGTCACATCTTGTGTTCAAGTGTAACTGGTGTTGTGGAGCAAGTCAGAGGACCTGGCTGCAGAGAGGGAGTCCTGGGTGTCTGTGCCAGAGTAAACACTTTGCCTGTGCTTGTGTGAAATACCCAAAGCAACCTAAAATTACCTTTCTGCTTTGTTTCATTCATTTCTATATAACTTAAACTTACACATTTCTTGCTTCCAAGAATAGCTGTGAATCCATAAAATTTCAATAAAACCAGAGTGCTTTTACATTACTCTACTTCTTTCTGCTTTACCTTTGTACTTCTACAAATATAAGCATGCGTGTGTCTGTGTATACATAAATACACTTACTTCTTTCCTTTGTGTTGCTTGAAAGACACACTTTTTTAAATTCATATATTCCTGAAGAACCTCAGATCTACTTTAATAACCCTTTTGTTCCCTGTTTTTCTGTTGCAAGTTCTTTCTGTTCAAAATATCTAATGTGTGTTGTTATTTACTTGGAAGAACTGAGACTTTCAAATATTATGGACCTCACCTTCAAATAGCTTAAATTGGACTACCTGAACTGGGAATCTGCAGAACCAGGCTGTTATTTTGCCTTTCCTAACTGGATTGCTCTTATAATTGTTATAATATATTTCTGATTTGCAAATATACATATATACATTAAATATTTGTTACCACAGAGGCTTTTTTGTTCCCAAGCAGTGACTTCATAGCCTTCAGATGAGCAGATGTGCCAGTTGTGTTATATACTGTGCCCTGTAAACATATCATTTCAGCTCCATTTTGGAGTCTGCATAACTCGACGTTTGCCATTTTTTAATTTAGAATTCAGTGAGCAAAGGATAGTGAGACATGGGCTAAGCAGCTCTTTGTGCTTTAGAGAACTGTTAGTTTTTAACTTGCCAAAGGTAGAATATCCAAATGCATTTTTTACTACAACTTACACTAGTTAAGTTTAACTTCTTTTCATATTTGACTCAATTTAAAAATTATATAGAAGTTCATTATTTGATATCACTTTACATTGTGTTATATAGTACTTAAATTAATATTAAAATTACATACTTTTGTTCATATTTCTAAAGAGCCAGTGGAAACATCAGAACATGAGAACTTCCATGTAATTCTTGTAAATTAAGGGGGGAAATCAGGCTCTATGAAGGGCCTTAAAAGAAGGTCCATATATAACCAAATTAGAACCAGATTTCTGACTTCAATAGAAGTTTGCTTGCCCACAAAAACATAGAAATATGAGTAGATTTGCTCCTGCTCTTAACTGCCCCTTGTGAGCTTTGCTTTGCAGGGGGTTCCCTTGCCGAGCAGCAATCCCCAGCCCCACGTCCTCACACTCCAGCTGTCTGCTCCATTAAGAAGCAATCCCGGCTGGGTGCCAGGAGGGGCACAGCAGATGGAGGGAGCAGCAAAGCATCAGACAGGGAGAGTTCAAGTGAGGGCACAAACAGATGACTGCACGTGACTGCACTGGCAGCTTTCAAGCCACCCCTGCACCTAAGAAACAGCTAACACTGCACAGCCATGCCTGTGACCCATTAAAATGGCTGCTAAAAACACCTCTAAAGCATTGACTAATCACTTAGAATTGTCTTCCACTCTCTCAGTTGGCTGGTGCTGAAATTACAGTTCAAAGTCTGAAGCCAAAGTGCCAACTGAAAGACCATCCTCCCCACAGAAGGCCTTTCTCACACCAGGTCTCCCCCAGTCCACGTGGCTCCTTTGGGCTTAGAGGGGCTCCCACTCCCCACCTCTGTGACCCCATGTTGGGGGACAACCTTTGCCACCCCTCACAGCCTGAGGCTCTAAGAAGTGGTAAAGTACAGGAAAGTGCTCTGGCATATGAAACCTCCCAAAACAACAAGCAAAACACGTTAAAAAAGAAGTATTTCAATGACAGGGAGTTTTCTCCTCTAAGGAAAAACCATTTTACAATACTTTTTATAGGTATTAGAAGGGGTTACCTGAAATTTTAACAACTAGAAGTTAAATATTTAGAAAAAAAAATAGCTGTTGCCCAGTTAATCAAAATATTTGTGAAAATATTCAAAGCAAACAGAAAAGAAACCTCAAAAAATACACATACTGTGAAACTCTACCGGTCAGTATCAGCAATGGCTACATTAAGGTGAGAATCAGCTTAGATATCACATGAAAGATTATTTTGGGATTTTGGCACCACCTCTAATTATCAGAAGTAAGAAAAAAGAAAATAGCCTGAATTCACTTGTTCTTAAAGAATGCCCTCTGATCAGAAATTTCATTTAAATACCACCTCTATATTTCCCTTATTTCACTTTCAGAAACATAATGCTGTATCAAGGAGGTTTCTATAAACTGTTTGGACTTTATAAGGCAGACTTAAGCTTTTGACAGCTCTGAAATCTCACTAACTGTTCAGTCAAGTATTTGCCCTGGACCTCAATGTCTTGCAAAAGCACCTGACACTGTATTGAAAATTATCCTTTAGAAGTGGACTTCTTAGGGAAGATTTGAACAATGTAATAGGTCCTTTAGCATCTCTCTTTACTGTTGCAAATTTAGGTCCAGGATCCTAAAATCCAAATTAACATAATCTGCAAATAAATAAGAAATTCAGCACAGTTGTGAAATTACAGGAAAACCCAGAAAATTATGGAAATGTGCAGCTGCACACCTCTGGAGCAAAGAAGAAATAGAATGAAGATTTTGGAAGCTCAGACCATTGAGAACAATTATCTCATTCCTAAATGAGAGTAAATTATGGAAAAGAAATTATTTGCTTGTTAATTCATGAGAATATTTTCTACATTTCCATGTTAATATAGATGCTTTGGAGACTTATTTAGAAGTTCATTAGTATTAAGAGACAACATTACTTTAACTGAGCAAACACTACAGACTTTTCTTTTTTTCATAAACCAGGCAAAACCATTGCACCTGCATTTGCAAAGAGTTAAGACTAAAAAAAAAAAAAAGCTGATTGCTCTATACAAATGATGAAAGAGTTTTGAAACATATCAATTATAACATAACTCCAGAATTTTAAAAGGTTAGTAAATTTAACTAATCAAGTTAAAAAATATAAGATTATGCTTGCAGTACAGAAATTCAACAGTATTAACGTGAAGGTGCTTTTAGAAATAAATGCATATTTAAACAGAAATATAGGTCCCAACACATATATATGACCAGCTAAAATACTTACAAAAATTACTTAAAAACTCAACCCAAACCAAAATGAACCACACACAAAACAAACAAATCTGACCACACAGTAAGAGGGAGTTTATCATTAAATTATACCAGGATTTTCAAAAATGGTCTACAGTGCACCTTCAAATCCTACATAAACAAAAGTGTTCTAGAATATAAGAGAATTTTGGAAAAACCTTTACTCAGAGATTTTTAGATATTTAGTGTTGACATCAATGGAAGAAGATAACCTGTTCTGTGGTCAGCTAGCTCTTGCATTATTTCAGTTTAAAAGTTTATGTTCCCCAGACAGCAGAGTCAAGACAAGCAAGGCAAAGCTCAGCAACCAGCCCAACATAAGCTCATCAGGAGTTTGGAAAGCAAAACGTAATTTAAGTAATAGTTAATGTTTCTGTCTTCTCTGAAGATGCTTCCTAAATGAAAATAAATTATTCTGCTCAGATATAATTTTGTTTTCTACTGAAGAAAAACATGAAAGTTTCCCTCCACAGGAAAAGATCTATAGAATCATGTGGAAGTTTCCCTCTTCTGTTACCTCCCATCCCATCATATTTTGCTCTTACAGGGTTTTGCATATTTTCCATATTTTTTATGTCCTTAGTGGAAAAGCAGCATATGGAAAAGCTGCTTTCTCACCAGTGCTTTCCTTTTTGCTCATGTCACCTTCAGTCAAAGAGATTTTCATCCAACAACTGGGACATGACATCTCTGCCACTGCCATTGCTGGCTATACAACCTAAAAGGCCATCCTTGATCTCAGTGTAGGTATTTTAATGTGTCTGCAACCTGATGTTTTTGTATCTTGTGAACACACCATAAAATATGTGTTCTAACAGATTTGGAACCTTCTGGCAGCTTTTATAGACAAGCAGGTAATACAATTTGGCTTAAAATTGAGCTAAGCATGGTTTCTCAAGCACAGGTTTTAGGCTGGAAAAACAAGCAATGTCTCAGCAGAACAGCAGAGGGGAACAGAGAGGCAGTTCTAAGTGTAGCATTAAACACTAAGAATTGCTAGTGACAAAGAGGTTTTGTGGGTTATGTGAATTGATAAGTTCAAACTCATCATATTTAAACTATAAATAGTTGAAAGGTTGAGTAAATAAACTGACAGGCACAAAGGGAGTTACACCCATGAGAGCTATAATTTATTAAAATAAACCATTAGCTTACAGTGCACTTTTGCACGATTCTTTATCATGACTCAACTTCAGTGTCCTAAGAATATG
>VWZD01002466.1:254487-310428 GCA_013396695.1 Sakesphorus luctuosus
TTCAGTGTCCTAAGAATATGAGTGAGGGACATCTCACACTATCAGATACTGTAAGTGTGGAAGAAGTTGTCTTTTAGAAGACTTATCTTTCTGGAGCTCATGTTTAAAAACTAACTTCAAAATCATGGGATTCACTTAAGCTCTCAAAGTAGACAAAATACAGAAAACATTTTCTTAAATTTTGCTAGAGTTAGTTAACTGAAGGTTGATTTCACTCCAGTTTCTCCCTAATCATCTACCTCAGGACATTCTTATCCATCACGGTCACATACATAAGAGTCAGTTGAGGATACACAACAGGGCAACAAGTCACCTTACAGGAAGAAGAGTAATTTGGAACTTGAAATATGAAAGACATCTTTTCCCATTAATATTTTCTATTGACTTTAATTTGCTCATTTAATAAAATTTAGGAACTACACAATTGCAATAAATTCTTTTTTTTTACTAAAAGTTTTTAGGAAATGCCTTATCTTTCTTCAGTCTCTTGTACCATAGAAGATGACTGGCATTTTTATTTCTAAAGACAAATGTGTTTTCCAAGCCATGCTCATGACCAAGTCTTATTTATAGAACTTGACATTTTTACAACTGACATAAAGGTCTTTTCAGGTCTTAGTATGCTATATCAAGGTAATGAAATATTCCCTCATGTGAAAAATATGAAGGTCTTAAGTGTATCTACCTGTATACATGTATATACATATGTGCCAATGTGCATAGTAGATTTATATATGTGTGTGTGTGTATATATATGTATATAAAATACATAAATTTATAACTATATATCTATATGTATGTACACTTGTAGAAGATTATGTATATTCTCCACAATAAAGAGAGTATGCTGACATCCCTAAATAAAGTGGTAATAATACACACACATGAAAAGAGAGGAGAAATTATTTCCAAATAACTGTTCTGAACCAGATATAAATATGGTAATTATTACTGCCAGGTTTATGAAATTGTTGAATGTCTCTTGCGAATGAAAAAAGACTTTATCTGCAGTGGAGATTATATTGTACACAGGTTTTTCTCAGGTAATTTATATAGTTCTGCTACTTGTAGATCTTACTGCACGGAATATTTTGCTCAACAGCCTTTGACCTCTGCATTTCACACTCCACTGTCAATTCAGTGTCGGTTCAATACAGACACCATTCTCAATTCAGGTCATTCTACTGTAGTCTAGTCTGTCATATTCCAGTCACAATGACCAGGAACAGGGGAACTGATGTTTGTACAACATAGATGCCATAGATATGTTCCAGACAAATATTTAGGACAGTTTTTTGGTTAATATTTTTCTCTTTGTCTGACATGGTAGTTCATTTCTACAGTATTCCAAGTTCTTTAAATTAATACTGAATTAACTAATACATCCTAAAAACTACAGAATGCCCATTTGCGCACATGTTAAGTGCTCTATGTGTGCATTTGAGCATTTCAGCCAGAAGAATGAAGAATTCATTACAACTGAATCTGCCAAGATGGAGGGTGGTGAACAATTGCCATTTCAAGTGTTAGCCACATAAATTCATACATGGCATATTAATTGTACATATTCTTTTTCTGTATTTGAAATGTTTCTCTAGACTTCATGACCTAAAACTGTCTTCCTAAATTTAGCTGAAAGAACTGCACAAGTAAATGATAATGTATGTGTCACAACAGAAGACACAGGCATCCTTTTAAGTGCAAATTTTTGGCTAGTGTGCATTCAGACATTAAAAAATATGAAAATAAATAACCATTCTGGGATAGGCTCTATCTTCCTATCAGTCAGAACAGGGTATGAGATTTTTCCTCACTCTGCAAGTCCTGTCTGCAATTAGAAGAGACTGGCTGGCACAAGGCAATAGCAAGCAGAACTGACAGCTTGTGCTGACCTCTAGGAATTGCACTGTTGCTGAAGAGCCATGTCATGAGAGCTTCTAAAATGCACTGGGGAGCTGCAAATCATTCCATTTTCAAAATCATGACAAACTTCTTAGGTGAAGTAATTAATTTTTTTGCAAGGTACTTTAAATCCACCATTTAGATGTCACTTAGATTCTTAAAAAAAAAAAGCCCCTTGAAAGCCACCTAAAAGTACTTTCCTACTATGTGTAAAAGTCGTTATGTCCTCATGCTGTAGCATTGGAATAAGACACAACCCCAGAGAAGTGTCTCAAACAGAGGACACAACCACTGCAGGATCCCTGCCTTGTGCTTGCTGTTCAGATGTGTCAGACATAGCAGGCCTATAGAGAGAAGCAGGCAGACAAGGAGTGTGTTCTGGCATTTATGTTCATCATCCCAATCCCATCAAGTCAGCAAGACTTGGATTCAGAGCTCAGCTTCTGACTAAAGGGTTCCAGTCTGTTTTGAAGATAAAGGTTATTTGCAGGCTCTTTCATACTGTTTCTAAATCTGGAATACATAATTAAATTCCATAAACAAATGCCTGGTACTTATTTTGAGCAGATCAAACTACATGTTGATGATACCTGATGCTGATGCCCTAGAATATTACCAAGAACCAAAGTTTAAATCTGAAATGTATGAGAGTTACAGATGTTTACAGACTCACAGGAACATTCAGCACCTTGTACCATAGACCTCCTGTGATTTTTATGCTTTACCAAAACATTGGTAAAAATTAAGAATGGTATAAAAATCCTCAAGGGAAAAATAATTTCATGACAAGACAGAACTCACTCACACCAAATCATAAGAACTCCCAAACAAGACATCTAGAAACCCAGAATCAGCACTAGAAGCAGAGTTTGTCACCACGCTTCCTTTCATCAGTGGTTCTTTGTGTGTTCAGACCTTAGAACTGTGTTTCCATCTGGTCCCAAATACTCCAATTTTCCCAAGAGCCAGAGCACTGAAAAATCAATTACTACACCTCAGGGTGGTTAAATTCTTGGCAGATTAACTAAATACACTTCTGAAAAAGAAAGGATAATTTTAGATCCTGATGGGATGGTAAAGACTGGTAAAGCTTTGATGCTGGAAATATTTGCTTGCAGTCAGGAGATCTGCAGACTTATAACTGCTTTTATTTGTGTTGGTGTGTCTTTTGAAGACCCCAGTCCACCGAAGTACAGTGTGAAATGGTAAACTGACAGCATGATATGGCTTTGGACTGTGAACTTACAACATTGCTATAGCCAAGAAACATGTTTACTATCAGAATGTGAACTCCAGGAGAATGTGAATTTTAAGTGCCTCTTGATCATGTAAGGCATGCCACGTTCCAACTGTGAAATCTATAAACTCCATTCAGCTTCTATCGAGTGTCTAGACAAAAAAGGTTCCCATGTCAAGCTAACACTTGAATATGAAGTAAGTTTGCAAGTATTTGAATATTTGAATTAGACCAAACTCTCAGTTTGAAACATCAAAACTACCTAGGCATCTGTATTTTTGGTTAAGGAGCATTCCTTATGTACCCAGCTTAATAGGACCAAAGGACATGGACACTTTCCCCCATGAAAAGTTACTTTGGGATTCAAAAAAAAAGCTTTCATTTACCTGTCTCACCTGCAAGGCTCGTTACAACAGATATTCTCAGAGTTTGTTTATTAAATCAGGCTGAAGAAGGAAACAAAACTAAAATAAAATAAAGCCAGCTGCACTAATACACCTTTTTATGCCAAAGGGTGAGTTGCCAGAATATTTACTGGGGAAAATGCCTAAAATAAAATCGTGGTTACTAAACCAAATGATTATGGAAACCCATACCTAGAAAGCATTGAATTCAGCCATACAGAAATGTGCCAACCACTAAAATGCATTTTCACTGGCAGACAAGATACTTTACAGTATTTCACCAAATATATTTTAATTTTTGCTTTCCTTTACCCTTCTATCTCCAAGCAAAACTTGCCAACATTTTGTATTTTATTGACTGTTATTTATGGTTGTTTCTTTAACCAGCCTCATTGTTTTTGTCTTGTTGTAGAAAAACTGATGTTATTTTAAAATACCAAAATAAAGCAAGCATTTCTCAGTACATTAAACTTGCATCTGCTTATGTAAGTGTATCTGTCCCTTCTCATCTCAGCACTCCAGAGCGAGTCTAATGCCAACATATAAACATACCTGTTCAATTAATTTGTAATGCAAGCCTCTGCATGGAGAAATAAAGAAATATATCAAAATGAGGGTATCTTCATCTGGTCCAGTAACTTTCCATGACAGTGGCTAGTTCTGGATGCCTCAGAGGAACATGTTGAGTCTCCTGACAGTGTAGAATTATTTGCTGCCAGGCACAGGTTTTCAAACCTCTTGCCTTTATTCTTCGTAAACACATGGAGAACTTACACTGCTTAATTCAGGTACATTTCCTATATATTTCATTTTTCTTCATTCTTGTCCTAGGAAAAATTACATATCTCTCACACACACATACACACAAAATAGAGAAATAATGAGTTCAAAAAAGGGCATGCGTGATTTATCTTCTCTTCAAAACAGAGCTAGAAGTAAATTCATGGCTTTAACCTGTTTATCACTTCCTAGATATCTTCCTTATCTATCATAATTTGTTATTGAAGCTGGGTAATCACTGGGAGCACTTCCAGTCATGAAAAGTCACTCAGTACCAAGTGAACACACCCTGGTCTGAGACATCCGGTCTTCACAAAAAGTATTACAAATGTTTTCCTTGAAAATATTGACTGAATACTTATGTATACTCTCACCTATTTCAAACAAGTGGTAAGAGGAGCAAACTCACAGGAAATACAGGGATGTTTTCCTACCTCAATGTGTTTAGGAGGTGATTTCCATGAGCTCTGCAGTACGACCTTTTCCTCAAAATGTTTTGGTGAACTGCAATCTGTCAGAAAAGGACAAATTCATACTCTAACATGGCATTCAGAAAACAATGAAAGGGAAGAAGTTTTAAACATTCCAAAGAATGTTTTAACCATTGTCCAAATCAGAGATTCATAAAGAAGAGAACAACTGAGTGATTAAGACTAACTCAAATAAGAAGAGAAATCATTGGAAAAAAACAAGGAGCCTTAAACTTGGACAAGTCTTTGATCAATTTGAGATATTTTCTATATCAATTGCAGACAAATCTGCTAACTAGGACTGCACAAAGAAATATCCCTCTCAGACAAGTATATCAATTACAAATGATACTGTGTAGCTGCAGAAGAAACTTGCTGAAAAAGGTGTTAAAATAGGTCTTCAGCTGGAGACTTAATTCTTTTGCAGGGAGGAGAAATGCAGAATTAATACGTTTCAGAAAAGTAACAATATTAACAATATTCTTAGAACTAAAAATAGATAAGAAACTGAGAGTGAACATCAGGAAATTAAAGCTCACCTGTAAACCAAAGCAGCTCCCCTGATTCCTGAATATTCAGGGAGGGACCCCATGTTTGTTTGGAAGATCTGCCATCCTGCTTATAACTGGCACTGCCACTGGCACAGAGCACCTAAGGGATCGTCGTGGTAGTGGGTAACTTTGTTAGAGCTCTCTAGTTCTCCTTTTGCAGCCTCTTTCTTCACAGGCAGAAGTCTTAAAACTGTGCTCTTGTGTCAACAAGGACTGTGACTGGCTTTCTCTAACTTTGTGAAGCAAATGGACTGGAACCAAGGTGAAAATTAAGTGAAGTGCTAAAATTAAGAAGGTGAATTGAAAAAAGAAACCCTAATATTTCTATTTTATTACCCCAACCTCAGCAAAAGTTGCAATGTCTAGTTTTTAACAACACCATCCCTAAAACTGCAGAAATCCACAAGCAAAAGAAGGTTTCTCTAACCATGTGGACTTAGCAGACAAAATGTAACTTGATTTTTGATAATTTGATTTTGGATCATTTTGTTTTCATATTACTTTGATTTTTAAATAACCTGACATTGTTCTCATATCTTTCACCAGCAAGGGGCATGGAGCATTCACAGGCTATTCAGCTCATGTATTTCAAAAGGCAAATGAGAAATATTTCAATGTCTTTCTTTAAAAGTCATTCTAAAAAGGAGACCTAGTGAGCGAAGCAGTCCATGGAATACCTCAGCACAAAATTAAATCACAGAAAAATTATTTGTAGTAAGGAATGTACTTTGTGCCAATAAGAATAAAAGAGTTGTTCAAAAAAAAAAAAAGAATCATGTTAGTAGCATTAAAACTGGGCCATCTGGAGTTGAGCACTGTGTTGTCCTCCCACCCACTTGCTCGAGGCTTATAAACATCACAATTGTAAAATCATAATTCTAGAGGGAGTAGAAACTGCCCCAGGTAAGCATGACCCTGCTAAACCAAGATGATTTAGTCCTCAGAAGTAAATAGGCCACAGCTATAACAAGCTAAAGGAATTAGGATAAAATAAGGTAACACCAGAATGGCAACAACTTCAACAATCTGAAAATGAAGAGCAATGTTTGCACTCCTGCAGATATTTTCAAGGACACAGAAAGAAAATTGCAACCTATAAGAAAATTCTGCTTCTGTTTGTGTGGTAGGAGGTACCACATTGCAGGACTGCCAGCAACATGCTATTTCTCTTTCCTCAGACATGAGAAATACAACCATCATCTTTGTGGCTTGTTTTTTGGGGTGGGTTTTTTTTTGGTGGTTTTTTTCCCTAGAATTAGGCCCCCATTATGCAGTTTCTTATTCCAAACAGTGAAAATAATCTTAAAGAATCCTAGGGATGGCAAACAAGCAGAAGACATATTCCAGTTTCAACAAAGCAGGTGGGTAACCTAATTCCCTACAGGCTATTACATTTTGACAGCTTCTCCTCTCAAAATCTCCCCCCAGGTCTGATCTGCTACTCACTAATTACTTGTCTTCTTGCTTAGTCCCATGTGTTCCCCTTCTCAAAGTCTGGGTTTACTCCTTCCCTTATTTGCTATTTTAGAAGTCTGTTCTCTGTGTTCTGAGAGAGCAGGATACTTTTGTGCACTGCAAGAAGGCAAGTAAGATTCAGGCAAGACATTAGAAAAAAAGTCCAGCAGTAAGAACAGTGAAGCACTGATGTAACAGCAAGGAAAAAGCAGGGTCTACTTAAAGCATTAGATGTTTTGTTCTCCTGTTAAGCCTTAATAAGCTTCGAGTGGAAATCAAGCATCATTTTACTGAACTCACCTAGTTTAGAAGTGTAAGGGTAATTCTACCCTAATTTGGGTAAGGTGTTATTGTAATATACCAGGAGAGTTATTACCACTGCCAAAACTACTCAGCACTAAGGGAAAAGCCACCTCTTATAATCAGCATATGGTCCAGTTAACAGATGGAACCCCATCATCCCCAAGGACACCCACTACTGATGCAGTACCTGCCTTGGGAGGCTCCAGTCCTAGAGGTGGCAGTGGAAACATCTGGCACATCTGGGTACCAACATCTATGAGACTGAAAGGAAGTAGCTTCAGATAGGGAAATAACCCAGAAAATCACTGCCTACATATCTGTGTAATATTCTCATCTATTTTCAGCTGTAAAGAGTGGGAAAAACAAGGGCGGGGAGGGGGGAGGAAGGGTTCCTGGGAAGCAAGAAATATTTTCTGAATAGTATTGATAGTATTGTCTTTTGAAGAGAAAATATATTGTCTGTGTCATGATCATAACAACCTCAGGGGACAAAAGCCTTTATTTGCTTCAAAAATAGAATAAAAACTCAATTCACATGTATGTTGTTCCAGAATTATGGTTGTGTATCTCCTTTGATTTATGTGCATTTTTCTATAAACAGATTAATGGTCAGCTTATTCGTGACCAACATAGGCAAACACAGCAGATTATTTATGATTTAACCTAGTTATGGAAGAGCCTTGTTTAGAAGCAAGTGCTTACTTAGAGGTGCATAGTTGTTTAAGCCTTGTCATCACTACTTATTGCCAGACTAAACAGGTAATTTATTTTTACTTAAACCATTACTTTGCTTTGATATTTATCACCAAGGGGCATATTCAAACTGATAATACAACCTTTTAGGAGAAGCATGAATCTGTTCTATGAAATAAGATGGAAAGAGAAATAAATAAAATGAGAGTGTGACAGTTTTTAATACTAAAATAAAATTGTAATGTTTGCAGATACTGGAGTCGTGCCAGAGGAACTTAGTACATCATCTGAAGAAAGGCAATTCCAGTGCAGTTATTGCTCTGCTGAACTGACAGTGAGACTGTGAACATGGATTTATTACATCCCAAATATGCATTGATGTCACTGATGGTAAGGCCTGAGAAATACCTCCCTGAACTCAAGAAAGTTTGTCACCAAGTTCCCCCCCCAAAAAAATATTACTATGTATTCTTTCATCCACAAAGGCTTCTTCCTATTTTCTTAGCTTCTTCTCTTAATTAATTATATAAATACTTTTTTCCCAATTAGGTCACTCTAGATGTTCTATCTCACCCATTTTTGGCTTAGGTGTCACAGCTCTAGTCCTTCAACTGACCCAAACAAATTTCAGAAAGCATTTGCTAACAAGACAAGTTGACCACAGGGAAAACTTGTATTTAAAAATGATTCTACAAGCAGAAACAACAGAAGTTTGTTCTTCGGAAAAAAAAAAAGAAAGAATCTTACCATGTACAACAATATAGGCAAAGCATGACTAATAACAACCTTCCTATACAAATGCATGAAGTTTTGTGATGTTCATGCAGTCATTAGAAATGAGAAATAAATTTAATAAATGTTAAATTAAAAAAAAAGAAACAGCCAAAACACCTGTTTCAGACACCAATTTGAAGCAACTACGTTAGCCATCATACACTTGGCATTCACAGCATTTTCATGGCTTTTCTTATAAAACTTTGCAATTATGCATTTGGAAATACTGTTCAAGTATAACTTTACAAACAGAGATATTACCAGAAGTGTTCTTTGTATGCCCTCGGTTGCTACAATTCTTTCAAACTACTGAATGCGGTTACTGGGATGAAGGTTGGTACAATGAAAGTATTGTTTACTCTCCAGGGAGACCATTGTCCTAAACTACCTCACTACTCAGTGAGGGTACACACTGGATTATTAAGCAGAATTTATATTGAATTAAACCTTGAGGTCTGTTTGTAACTGTAACACAGATCTCTAAATTGATGATGTGGTGTATCTTCTTTAAGGTCTGGCTTTTGGACTTTGTTTCATTGGGGTTTGGGTTTTTTGTTCTTTTTTTGGGGGGAGGGGGAGGTGGAAAGAATATACTTCTGCATTCTAAGAGCAGGAAGTTAATTATTTTATCTTTTAAACACTTAGATTCTGGTGTCTGGATTGCTAGATCATGTCAAGGCATGCAAAAGGGACTATTAAATATGATTATAGAAAATGACTATTCCTTGGATATAGCAAAGGAAACACAAACAATGTTGGTTTTTTCATAGAAACATTAGGGTGCTTTTCACTATGTTCATGGAAAAACAGGAGATGCCTCTGACAGTTGTGGCTACAGAATAAAGGCAAGGACAGAACCTTGGAAAGCTCAGAGCAGCTTCTCAGCTGAATAATTTAGCTAAGGGGGAGAACAGCACTCAGGTAACTGTTCTCCGGAGATAATTCTGATACTACAGATAATTCTACATTTTGCTGCTCTACAATACAATATTTGTTATCATACCTGAAAAATCAGAATAACTGGCATGTCTAACTTTAGACACACTTGCTAAATCCTTATAAGTCATATAATTATCATTATCAGTGACCTGTTTAATAAACACTTGCTGTAACTAAAAGTGAATATACTTTGCTGTGTTTGCTGGCTGCATTAATAAACACCTGAAATTTAGGACACACAGAATGAAAAATAGAATTACCTGGGAACAGAAGCTATTTGCAGAGAAGACCCAAGTTCCAAAGTGTGCTCACTTCTTGTATGCTATTGTATGGTTTCAATTTCCTCATACAGAACTTTGTATAAAAAGTAAAGACACAGGAGGAAATGGAATAATACTGGAGGAAAACCAAAGCAGGTGAAAGGAGAATTCAGGCTCCTCAGTCTGACCTTTACAGCACCATAAACATTTCTTTTCATATCTCAGGGTAAAAAATAGCAGAGGCCATTAGGGATTCAACCCTGTTCCAATACAAATTGAACTCACACAAATACAGCAAGAAAAAATGAGAGTTAGGAGAATGGTTAGGAAATAAGAATTGAAGAAACATTATTTTTCCTCTTGTGCTTCTATGAAAATATTTAAGAAAATATGGTTTCTGTTACAGCTATGCACTAATTTTGACGTGTGCACAAGGGATAAATAATAGTAAAACTTTAATTCTGATTGTATTTAATTACAATTTTGCAAGAGTATGGTGGCAATATCTTTTTCCCATTGATTCCTCAACATCTATTATAACTTTTCTACCTGAGCCAAAGGAAGCAACAGCTTCCCATCACACACAGAATGACCCCAGGCCGCATGGAACTGTCTGCCCAGTCAGAGTTTCCTGTTTGTGTAGTCTGGCACTATTTCCAGCAGCAGGTCACTGAAGAAGGCTGCCTGTGCATCAACAGCTGCTGTTAATGTTGCAAGTTGCAGGAAGGCAAAGGTTTAGCTTGAGGCAGGTAGGAAAAAAATCTCATGATGGATATAGAAGGAATCCAAAGTGCTCCTTCCCTGTTTTGATCCAACAGAGGTTGTTCAATATATTGACATGTAGGCAGAAATTGAGCCTTTGATACTGGAGATAAGAGTCTAAGACAAGTGATCACCTTTGACAAATTCCTCATTGCTATGTAATAACAGAACACTCTTTTCCAAAGACATGCCCAGTATTTCATTTAACATTATTTCACTGTAGCATCAAGAATGACTGATCCTATTACTCTATTGATCCTATGTGACTGGTTGTATGCTGTTTTCTTTTAATAGTAAGGTTTGTTTCTTATTCAGCCTTTACAAAATTAATTCATCTCCATTAAACATGTTTTAGTTGCATCTAACATTACTTCTTCCCCAGCTTTACACTCACACATCAAATTCTTGCTTCAGGAGAACATCTATCATTTCTTTGCTTCACTGGCTACCAAGGATGCAGCTTAGAAATCACACAAATTCTGTCCTTAGCTACAGATTTCAGAAAAGTAGTGTAAAATTAATTTGATTTTTTTTATAGAACTATATTTTATAAAGATAAGGGTGCTATCTAGTTAAATCTTGATCACTTAAATTGATTAAAGCTCCATCACCTAATTACATTTGAGGAATGCATTGCTGCAAAATACAGGTATTTTTTAGTGGTGAAAGGATGTCTTATTTTATCCAGTTAGCAGACAGAGATTAACTATAAGAGAAGAGTATACAGTGAGCGCAGGGACCACAGTCTTTATTCATCCAGAGTACAAGTTCAAGATGTAACCTTATAGCCATGCTTCAAAATCTCCCAAATCTCTATGCACTTTTTTTAATGAAATATGCCCAACATGAACCAGCTGGCGCCCTATGGCTCATTTAGAGGGTGCTGTTCCCGCTGCATTTCTGCCTGAAGAGTGTATTTCTACAGAGGAATTGTTGAGGGCACCAGTGGTGTATACAGCAGTTTTCTGTTGCCTAGAATTTAGCTGAATTTTTGCCTTATTTTCAAAATTAATGCCTCTCAGGCTTGGTCTTTCCTTCTGGGGAATTAAAACAAAAAAAAATCAAGGATAACTGTTCCACCTTTTTCAAGAATGATGCCAGGGAAAAGTAGATAACTGCCGATTATCAAGAATATTCTATGTATAACTTGAACAGACTTTTGGTGGTGAAAGGAAAAAACCAAACCACCACTGGAAAAGAAAAAAACCTGCAAGAGAAATTGCCTGAAGATTTGATCCAAACTGAACTCTCCAGAAATCATCAGCAAATCTGACAGGATGACACACAGACCTGTACTCTGACCCAGACAATTTGCATATGTTATTCACTAACTATGCTTCACAAAGCTGATCAGGAATTTGCTGATTGACTTTTATTAGACAAGTTACTGTCAACATCTAAAGGTGACAGGGTTACCAGTTTCAGTGCACAGTCAAGAGAGAGACTTAGAGATGCAACATTGGATGGCTCACCATGATGCAGAAAGGCCACAGCTGACTCTCTGCTTTCCTTACAGCCCCCATGCAGTTGGGCTGCTCAGGAACCCACCCTGGGGCTCAGCTAGCTCTCTGGTCTAGAGTTGACAAGCTTAATTTTTGTATCTTTATAAAACAAGGTTAAGTAGCTGAGAAACTGGAAAAAGACACATCTGACAGAATCAGATATAGAAGTCAGACTTCAGATACTACATCCTTCACTTCCATTTATGCAATCCCTTTTAAATAATCAGGTTGGCATATCAGAATTCTAGAATGAGATCTCCTGTGTTACAAGAAAGTGCAGCACCTTCCAACTTGACTTCCAAGTACAAAACCCAGCATAAAACCTTTCAGCGGTCACACGATACAAAGCAGCTTGTAGCACTCTGCACTGTTTGAAATTAAAGATAACATTCTATTTGCAGAGTCCAATGTAAATCAAGAGTAGTCCTATATACTCCTTTCAATTTGATGGAAGTCAGGATATAGTCTGAAAGTCTGTGATATTCACTGACTGCAAAGTAAGAATGACAATATGATATGGTGTAGGCAAAGGGGAAAGCAGAATCCCAAGGGAACCTGGAATTTGGTGCTTGGAGCTGAACTATTAGACCTTCATGCTGCGACTGGAGGGTCTGTTGCAAGAATATGCACTTACTAAAACTGGCAAAACTTGATACAGCTGCACTGGCCCACTCTGCATGTGTGAAAGTCATAAAAAATATCATTAAAAATGAATTGCTTCATATCCCACGAAACTCTTCCAATATAGTAACATTTGATTAAATGATACCGCATAAAAGCACACAGACAGCCTGAGGAGATCAGGCTGGCAATGGCAACTGCATGATTACACCATCCATTTCTTCCATTTTCCCTCTGTGTTTATTGCAGTTGTTTCTCATTGGTAAATGAATGGAAATATATTCCATCATTTTAAATTAAATTTGGTGAATTTTAGTACTCATGAATCTCAAAGACAAATTGCAGCAGCTGGAGCCACAGACTAAGAAAAATTATGCTAAAATGGTCTTAAATTATCCTGCAAAAAACCTCAGAAATGTCACTCCCTGGGAATAGCTCCTGTGGAAACTGTCATCAAGAAAATGGGAGGAAGAAGGAAAGACTATCACAAGTGGTTTTATTTCAAAGAATTGAAATGGAGTCTTAGTTGTTCTTTCCCAATGCAGAAGTGTGAATTTCAACTTTTGTTACTGCTCAGATGTGAACATCTAAATAACCATCTGAACTCTGTGGCTTCATTGCTCTTGTGAGAATTTCTATTTATTTCACTTGAAAGCAGAAATAACAGTATTAACTTTGCTTTCAAATCAAAAAGGAGTTACTGTGAACATATGAGGGCCGTTTTTAACGAATTTATTTTTCTCATTTCTTCTACTATCTTGGAGATGCAGTGGAACTTTTTCTTTTCATAATATGTAAAGCCAAATAAGGTTTTTCTTTATCAATAAAGTATGAGAATATCTAATAATATATTCTTTTTAGAGAATTACAGTAATGACAACTTTTCTTCTGGAACTCGTGTAGCAGTAACCTGAGGAAGCAAATAGTACAGGCTAAAGAAAATTTGATTTTTTTTCCCCCCTAATTGGCTAGTAAAGTGAAATGAACATTCTATCTAATGAAATCTAAATTTCATCTAGACATAAACACCATACAGATAACAAACATGTCTATAGGAAGGTGTTTTTTTTGCCATCTGCAATGTCTAGAATATTTCACGGCTTTTTTTACAATCTGCTTCTGGCCAAGATTTTCCAGGTGCTGCTATTTTGGCAGACAGACAAACCCACTTTTGGAAAGCAGACTGGAAACCAGGACCAGGCAGCAAGCCAGGGGCTTGTTTGAAGAGAGGGGCCCCAACTCTCTGCAGAACACGGAGGGTGCTGTGCCCCACTCTTCAGACCCTACAGGAATCAAAGCCTTTCTCAGGTTTATCTTCCTGACAATTTATAATTTGCAGTGTGCTGACCAGCCCTTCATTAATTCTTTTTGTGGACAAATATTAAATTTACCTGGATGTCAATAGCTGTTCAACCTGGACCACCTTAAGGCTTTCCCCAATGACCTTGCTGTCTGCTGTATCTCTCACATGTGCTCACCACCTCACCTCCTTTCCCATCAAGCATTTTACATAAATCATCCTTCATACACCTGCCCCTAAGTTACAGGACTCTCTGAAAAAAAAAGACTAGTTTGCATTTGCAGAAATAAGCCCTATCTTGTTTATAACAACACTTAGGAAATAGGCAAACAGAGGCAACAGAAAGCTCTTGGTGTTATACTAACACAACTTACACAAAACATGCAATGATAGAATTAAATAGAATTCAAGCACTATAGAAAATTGAGATAGATTGAGTTTTATCATCTTTCCAAACACTTACTTGTAACTATTTTGATAAACATTATAATTTTCTTAGAGAATCACTTTTGTTTCTCTGGAGAAACCCTTAAATGAAGCTCCATGTCCATTGCTGAGATATAAAAATAATTACAACCTATGTATTTAGTAATGAGAAAAACCATAGTGTTTGTAAAAAAAAAAAAGGTAGATTACATACAGATTATATATCCATAAATTTGAATATCAGTTAATTGATTCCAGTAGTTCTGAGGTGTGACAGAATTCTACACTTTCCAGTAGAGGCACAGTAGTTTTTGTTACTGCTGTTCTTCCTTTCCTTGCTTCTACCAAAGATATGATTATCTTGATGGGTTTACCATTCACTTGTAATGCTGCTGTATTTATCTACTTTTAATTCACACCTTTCTGTTATTAAATTCACACCTTTCTGTCCAACTTCTTCACCATTTTCTCTGATTCTGGAAACACTGATTGTTATGATATCAAATTTCAGATTATTTAATCTAAAGCAGCACACTCATCCAGCAGATAGATATCACCACAGTATAAGACACTTAGCCAACAAAAAAAGGCTTCTTTCCCTATGACAGAGGGAAAAACAGACAGACATTAACAGGAACCAAATCAGATATTTTGCCTAAAAAATTCTATTTTAAATGCAATTTTTCCACTGTGTGCTCCATTATTTTTATTTTCATATACTTCCCCCCCTGTTTTTTTTTTATTTCTTAGAGCTAAGCAGAAAGTTTCTGGGTTTAATTTTTTTAAAATTTAGGATTTATGCATTAATCTATCTTTTCAGACCAACCATTTGGAATCCATTAGCCCACAACTAAGATGTCCTTCCCCTTTTAAAGAAACTGAGTTCATTATTTATACTTTCAGGCCACAGTCATTAATTCCCTGAGTGAATGAAACATGGTTTAGGGCAACAAATAGTCAGCATATGTTTTGGGCATTTTTTTTCCCTAAAAAGAAGCAGACCTACATTTGTGTAATTTCTCATCTGTTCTTGGGTAGCTTCAGCACTACCATCTGGGGGGAAGCAAGCTGTTTTATCAACAAACATTGAGATGTATTCTCAGGGGGGGGAAATAATAGGAAAAAGAACAAATTTCAATGAAGGGTTTTATGAATAAGCTGTCTGGATTAACCATTACACAAGCATCTCCTTTTTCCTGGAAAAACACACAAAAAGAATGCTTGTTTGCAATGCTAAACACTGTTCTAGTTCCTGCTCTCACCAAATTATCTTTGATTCTGAAAGATAAGAAACAATTATGTTGTTTATTTTCATATTTAATAATGCTTGTTTACCTTGCAATATGTGTTCAAGGTTTTGTACATCATCTTGAAAAATAATAATTTGATAGAGAAATTAGTTCTTGGAGGATTAATTGCTTTTTTTACAGTCTTGTTTTGTTGGTTTTTTTAACTTTTAATGAACGATAATGACATCCTTCTTTACAAAAATTATGATTTTAAGAATTTTTTCTTTTTAATTCTAGATATCTGAACAAATTGATCAATGACCTTTGCATTAAGAAAGAAAATTAACTTCCTTAGCCAAAAAAAATTTCCCCCCAAAAATTTGCCAAACTAAGGAACATACATTTTTATTTGAAGTTGATAGTGGAAATTTCATCTCTGAAGAGTAAAACCAAGGAATGTTTAATGAAGAGATTTAGTGAATCAAAAATCCCTTTCAACTAGCCTAAATAGAAAAAAATCAATAAAACACTAGACTAAAACAGGGGTAGGTAATAAAGGTGGAGCATAAAAGCCAGTTTGGATACTTAAAGAGAAAAAAATGAAAGAGGACACAGCCAAGCTGGAGCTAAAGAAGACTCACAGGAAGGGACTCTACAGATATTCCAGCTGCAAAAGAAATTTGAGTGAAGTGAAGGTCTGTTGCTGGATGGAAGAGACAATGTGGTTACAAATAATACAGGACACAGAGAATTAGTTGATAACCATTTTGGTTTGATCTTCGAAGGAAAGCTGACCCTTGACAGCCTCCTCCAGATGAATCAGCACGTTTTGGAAAGGAGAAGGACAATTTACAATGAGGGAGCAACAGATAAGAAAATCCATGAAAAAGTTTTTTTCATTCAAATCCACAGGGCTGGACGGCATTCCCATGAGGGTGTTGAACATGTTGGCTGAATGCAAAAGTCACCCTTAGTATATCAAAGGTCACATTCCAATCAGACAATGCCTCAGAAAAAGAAATCTACTAGTAAGTCTAAAGACATGGATGGAAATGAACCCGAAATGGAGATTCCCAATCTGCCTTTCAGAAATTATCACAAAAACAGATGAAATATATTTGTCCTTCAGTAAACAGTAAAACAGGCTGGAAACAGGTTGGCTGGTGTGAGGGCAGCAGCCAAAACAGTGATGTGTGGATCAGACCAGACGCAGCAGATGACTCAGTTCTTTGGCCTGCTATGGGGTCTAACATGAGTAGGCAATTCATTCTTCAACACCCACCTGCTAAAAATGTCAAATTTAGTGTGTCTCCCCAGGAAAAGGTAGGATTTAGGACATTTTCCACCAATTTCTGTGGCTTTGAGGCAGAGAAATGTTACTTTAATTTTGGATAGGATGAGCAATAAAGACCATTACTGGCAGAAACAGCTATTAAATCAGTACTGAAGGCCAGTAACTCAGAGTCAGTGTGTCATTTTCCATCCAGTAATTCTGGATACCTCATAAAGATCATTCATCCATCACAGTGAGCCACTTTTTAATTATTCTTAATAAAACATATGATATAAACATCGAAAACCCAGTTTAACACTATTTTTTGTTCACTTTCTTTTAAACAAAACAGCTTGACCTTTAACAGGTGAAACTTTATAGGAGCTTTCTGCCAGTGAACGACCTGCGAGCAGTCACCCTCACTTGACTGTGAGTGTGCAATACATAACATCTTAAGTTTCTGCTAAATAAACACTTGCAAATTGTACATATGATGTTTTTTTTTAAGCATTTGCTCTCCCAAACACGCTGCAATGCTAAATGTAGCAATGTGAGCATATGAGGGAGTGTTGACAGCCAGACTCAGCTGCCTTTAGGGAACCTTGCATCTGGATCCTTCATGAAGTGCAGCAGTTGACCAAGAGCTGTAGGCTTAGTAGTCTAAAAATAGAGCCCCTTCTGTTTTGCTTGAGGAGCTACCATCATGCCACAGCACACTCTGGTAATGTCTCCATAGCACTGGCAAGCACACACTGACCTCCCCCCTCAAGGTGGATAAACAAGAGCTACAGTTGCGGGAGATTGTCCTACAAAACCAGCTGAGATGAGAAGACTCACTGACACACTAGGTCTCAGCTGCTCCCTTTTCCACGGGAAAAACAAAAGTGTCTATGTGAGTAAAAGGCAAGTCAAAGAAAAGGATTCAGTAACACCAGTTTCACTAAGAGAACTGAAAATTTCAGTATCATCCAGGCAAGAATTCAAGGGGAATCACTAAACAAGTATTCTTTAGGTTCAGGAAAAGGGTTTCCTTCTGACTGCAGATGAGGGATAAAAGAGGTGGTGCATCATGTAAATAATATCACTGCCACTTCTGCATTCGTGCCCTGGGACATTGATCCTGCTGGAAATCCTCTCTCATAGTACAGACTATCAGGCTGCCCCTAAAGACAGACACCTCCAGAAGGTATGCAGGTTAAGTGGTATCATTAGCCCTTTGGAAGAGCCCATTTCACTGCAATAATTACAAAAGGAATAGGGCAATGAACTGAGATTAGGTCTGTATTTTTAAGACAGGCAAAATTTAGAGTTATCATCTACCTCAAACAATATTCCTTGTCCTAAGATAAAGAATAAAGTAAATTTCTGAGGGTTTCAAACAAGGGAAGGTATATGGTCAAGCATAGAAACAATCACGAGTCCGAGTAACATGACATGTTATAGCCATGATGGGTTGTTTTAAGACAGCACACACAGAATAATATCAGATCCTCCTCACTTCATTCTACTGTGCAGAAATTTTCAATGAATATTAAAGAATTTTTTTTTCTAAACAGGGAGGGTAGCATTTCCCCCCCAAATCCTCTTTCTGCCTCTCCCCATGAAGAACACCAAATACGTATTTAGGAACTAGTTCCAGCAGTGCTGGTGATTTTGAAGCTCCAACAACGTTCTTAAGGAGCATAAAACCCCAGACCAGCACATTCTAAAGTACTTATCCTCCAAGGGATCAATATACCTCAGGCAATGGGGAATCAGTGGGATCTTTTTGCAGAAATTATCAGCACTGAACAGGCTGTTGGTCCTCTTATCCTGCATAAGCCATGATTGCAAAGTAGAACTGACCACATACACATTAAGGCCTCAAAAATCTCTTCTATCCAAATTATTTAGTGAAAGCCTAGAGGTACTGCTGAGACTACTCAACAACAATTCAAATATCAAAGGCCCAGGAACATAACTGGAAAAACATGAAAAATATCACTACTTATTGCTATGATTTTAGGAAGGCAAAACTGGAACAACAGAAGTCCTATTAACTTACTCTACTCTGAGAACAAGTTCGACCTGTAAAGGGGAAAAAGGGGGAACAGGAAACAAGCCATAAACTCTGCTTGCACTGTATAATGGGGAGAGCTGTAATTGTTTACTTTGTTCATTTAGCGGCAAGCCCTCCAAATGCAAACAAGTTTTTCACTTATCAGTGAGGAAGTCTCTGTCTCTCTGTGACTTATAGTTCCAATAGAGAACACTCAGCCATGAATCCAAACGAGAAAAGGGAATCTTATGGCAAATTAATCATGTTGAAAATGATAGAAATTAATACTATCTCAGGAATCACACTGTGTTAGGAAAGGTAGATATATTCTCTTTTTTATCATTCAACAGCTTAGCTAATTAAAGAATGTGTGAAATAGAACAGAAATGTGGCTAGGAGTTACAGTTTAATTTCAAAGAGCACAAGTAGGATTGCATTTACAGTTTTTTGGCATAGTTCTGCTAATTATCATTGTGTTTCATTACAAATAAACAGCACATCATTCAGTGGCCTCTTGCAAGTACTGAAGATATGCCATGAACAGTATGAATGTCCTGGCTGAAAACAAATGTAAATATAACACATTTTTTTCAGCGCTGACTACCTAATCTTTTCTGTATAAATGATTTCACTATCTCCTACAATCATATCCCCGCTAAGAAAAAATGTTTTGAATTCACAGTGCAGTTGACATTTTTTTAGAAACTGGCCTGGAACCTATTTCTGTGATTATATAATGTCTTGCAGATCACATCAAGAGGATAATGAAATGGAGGATAAGACTTGAGATTGGCTGTTTCACATACAAGATGACAGAATTAATGTAGCACCCTGGAATATTCTGAGGCAAGCAGACATTAGAAACCCAGATGTCAACAGGCATTTAGTAATTACAGACAGAGAAGATCCAACCAAAAGCATGTAACAGGTTAAAATCCACCTTTTAGTAGATTCTGGGAAAAGGAGAAATAGTACTAAGAAAGTGAGAGGTAATTTTTGCCTTGCCAGCAATCCTCATGTATGTCTTCCAAAACTGTTGTACACCTCTTATCACAAATTGCTAAAAATTATCTTGAGAACCACCTTCTACTTATTCTTACATCTTTAAAAGGACATCAGAGGCACATTGAAGAGAGCATGATCCACATTTATTCAAAGAAACACACTGAAAATCAAATAGTTATGGCTGTAGATGTGCTTCAAGAAGAACCATCCACAAAATAGGTTCAATACCAGTGAGACACCCAGAATATTAATCACCACCTCAGGTCCTGTACACACAGCTAGCCCCACCTCAGATTCCTGTGGGACAACACAGTGACATTGGTGGGTGATGCTATTAAAGAAGAAAGTTAAAGGACAATTGGAGTAAAAATTGGAGTGAAGGGCAAGGAGTTAAAGATGAAATAATAAATCACAACACTGGCAGCAAAATACATGTTGTATTTTTATTGCAAGAATCCTTTGACAATAAAATGCCTTTGTTATTATCTCGGCTTTAATGGTCTGCCCTTGAACTTTCTTGTAACTATTTACTCTAAAAGAACACACAGAGATGAGATTATTTATGAAAGCTATCACTCTTATTTTTATTAAGTGCTCCTATACTCCCAGTATTTTGACACCACTGATTTGATCAGCAGCTGATTCACAATCTAGATCATAAGCTTAGATTTTTGATCTCTACTCTTTTTTTTCCCAATGTTTTTAGACACTTCAAATTTTTACTTGTTTGTAGTTTGGGTGACTGCAGCAACATCTGTGGCTTCACTCAGCATTCAAAACCACTTTCATTAGTCAGCTAAAGCCCTCTATAAAATGCAGCTAGCAGTGTTATACTACAGAATCACAGACTGGGTAAGGTTAGAAGGGACCTCTGGAGATCATCCAGTCCAACCCTCCTGCTAAGGCAGATTTGCCTAGAGCAGGTTGCACAGGACCATGTGCAGGCATTGAATATCTCCAGAGGAGACTCCACAAACCCTCTGAGCAGCCTGTTCCCATGCCCTGTAAGCTCCAAAGCAAAGAAGTTTTTCTTCATACATAGAGGGAATTTCCTGTGTTTGAGTTTGTGCCTGTTGCCCCTTGTCCTGCTGCTGGGCACCACCAAAAAGAGCCTGGACCCATCCTCTTGACACCCACCCTTGAGATAGAATGGATTGGGTTGGAAAAGACCTCCGAGATCATCAAGTCCAACCCTTGGTCCAACTCCAGTGCCTTTACCAGATCATGGCACTCAGTGCCATGGCCAATCTCAGTTTTAAAAAAAAATCTGTGTGTATTGGTAAGATCCCCTCAATCATCTCTCCCTACTGTGAAACATGGCACAAAGGGGAAAAGAACATACAGATCTTCTCATGTGCCATTGTCTCACTCACCAACCATCACAGTATTTAAGCAAAAATGCTGTAATAGACGGAACTGTACTGCTCAGCTGTGGTTCTCCAGGTTCTGGGAGAAGCCTACTACTGTACAAAACAAACATGTATCTCTCATTCCTGCTGCACATTTCCAAAAGCACCCACACAGTCTAGTCTTCCCACAGTGCTAGACCACTGAAATATCAATCCCTTCCCTCTTTTTACTATCAAGGTGCCAATACAAACACCTTGTTTCAAGTACATGATTTGAACTAAAGTATAGGATTCATTCTACCTGACAGAGCATTCAGAACAGATGCTTCAGGACAGCTTGGAAGAGTAACATATCCAGGTTGTGAGGGATGGCTACTGAAGTCTTTAAAAAAATTCTGTGGTGTCTATGACTGATTTGCAGTCTTTTTATAAATGCTGATCACAATGTGGTATGAAATTTAATTACTGGGGAAAAAACTTCTTGGCTGTGCCAGCTCATCTAAGATAAGGCAGGTCAGTGATGTTCCTGTTAAATTTGAAGACAAAAATAGACTTGGAAGAGCCTGCTAGCTCTTCAAAGGTCATGGTGAGAATTCAAAATCATCTTGATTAAATCATCACTCAAAATCACCTTGATTAAATCAATACCCTGAAGAAATAGGACCAGAGTAAAGTACAACACATGGAATAAACTGATCAACTGCATAAATGAAGAAAAAAAACACTACTGAGGCCTGTAAGTTCCTCAGAAAAGAATCTGAGGTTCAAGAAATGAATCTGAACACATATCAACCAAATGAAGTTATTATGAAAAATGGTAAACCATATAATGAAAAAAAAACCCAGAATCTCTCTATGTAAGACTCAGAAAGCAATTAGTTTCTTCTGGTTGACTTTGGAAAGGTACAAACTAAATTCTGTACCTGGCTATGGGAAATGACTTACAGAGGTCAGAATCAATGAGAGAAAATCCAGTCCAAAGAAGGATAAAAAGGATCAAAGGTTCAGGAGTCACAAATTCTGAGTACAGACTTAAAAGATTGGGATAGTTTGGTTTAGGGAAGGGAAAACCAAAGTATTAGACACAGTAGCAATTTTTAAAATACCAAAGGTTGCTAGAAAGAGAATGCTAAAAAGCCTGTTTTACCATTATAATCAAGGACAGAAAAAAACCAAGTACGTAAACTGCAGCAAGAAATATTATGTTAAACTTCCATTTTCTATGTAAAAATTTTCACATTAGATATAAAATATTAATAAATTGTGGTGAGGATTTGTAACATGTATTGGGGGGCTTTAAGTATTGGAGGGCTTTAAGCAGATACTACATAAAAATCTATAAGACGTATACATGGTTGTTGTTGTGGCCTGGAGAGAAGGAATCCTCACACGAAACTCTTGGTCCCTTCCAACTTTACATATATATAATTGAATCAGTCATTTACATTTAATTATTACTACATCATTAGTAATTTTTTGAATTATCCCTAAGAATCTTCAGAGCAAAAGCCCCATTTCAAGAATGACTCAAATCTTCCCTATTCTGCGTCTTTTGGGGCAGAAGATGAGGCCACATTGTCATGTGTGATTTGTCTTGAAGACAAGGCAAAAATGTAAACCACACAAATTAAATAATAAAAATGCCCATCTTCCCATTTTGAGGCATTATGTCCTGCTAAAACACCCTGTGTTAGCTCATCCAAGTTGGGCAAAAGAAGGAAAAAGCAAAAGGAAAAAGAAAAAGAGATAAGGAAAAAAGGAAAAAAATTGTTCAGATATCCTACCTGACACAAGCTCCCAGTTCACTGTCTAAAGAAAGTCTGAATTCAGTAACACTCTCTAAAAGAAATGTAAAGCTGGTATGCCTGATTGCCAACAGATCCTACAGCAGGGGAGTGAAAGCAAGCTGACATCATCCTTTCTGAAATATTCTGAGGCTTTCATTATAACTTGAGTATAAAAATGGCCTCTAGACAAAAACTTTGCATGTAGACCGAGACCTATTTATACTTTTTCCTAAAATAAACCAAGGGCATTTCTCTGTGTCTCTAATGGTAAGTTTTCTGCTTGAATGAGTTTTCATGGCAATGTGAAATGCTGTAGAATATAACAGTCATGTCAAGGGTGCAGCAAGAACAGTCACATGGGGGAAGAAAACCTCAGTGAGAGCTTCCTGTGCTTTGTTCCACACAGAGGCTGTTGTGAAAGGACCTCTAATACCTGCTGCTGTTCTGGGACCACCTCAGAACACAGAGAGAACAGGTAACAATCTATTTTCAGTCCTGATTTCATTTCTTGTTTCTCTTCAGGTAGGAATTAGTGTGTTGAATCATGGGAAATTGGAAGGTCACACATAATTTCCTTGATTTCACCGAGCCTTATTCTTTGAATTTCACAGGATTGCGGGTTTTGTAGATCCACATTAAATGGGATTAACACTGGGACTACAATGAACAAAGGAAGCACCCGTTATTTCCAGAAATGGCTGGTCAATATTAACATTTGCTATTTTTAGTTTACAACAGTGAAGTATTATGTCAAGAAAAGAATATTCATCAGCAAGATATACTTCTGAAACTCCTGGATTTACAGAAAAACAGTAATGATGATCAAACAGCAACTTTCACAAGAGCAAAGTCTTCTCTGAAGTCTAGTTCTTTACTCACTAGTTACCCATGAAAATAGATTCAAAATGGGACATCTCTGTAGGACATCAATATTTAAAGTACCATATGATAAACATACACAAAATTAATGTTAAAAAATTCTCCTTAATACATTTCCAAAGTTTTGAAACTTATCAGTGAACATTTGCTAAGAAACATTTCCTGTCACTTACTCTCACAAAAAAGCAAGTTGCACATGAGAGGAGGATAGTCTTGCTTTATGTGCAGTAATATAAAAAAGTTTCAGCACTACAGTTTCTTACACTCTGCAAGTCACTTCCAAACTTTTAAAGCCACTTTAATGCTTGATTTGACACTTAAGATTCAGTTTAAGTATATTCTCCTAATACAGAAATAGAATCCTATTTTTTAGCTCCCAGAGGTCTCATGAATGTGCTAAACAGGACTCAGTTGGGCTTTGCCTCCCTGGCTGGGTGCAGACAGCTCTGTGTGCCTTTCACCCTAGCTCAGATGTGCCAGAGCATGAGGCAGCTCCAGCAGGAAAACAACACAGCCACATTACCCTGGCCCTGAGCTAAAATTAATATATCTGCCTCTCAACAGGGCTTCAAGTTGAAACAACCTTTCTGGGGTTTTTAAATTCTAATTATGATTTGTATTGCTAAAAATGAAGTGGACAAGCACATTGCAGTAGTTTCATTTCATCAAATGGTGAAAGGATAAAAAAGTTTAATTAATCAGAAATCTTTGGAAAATTCAAACTGGAAAATACCGTAATTTTTTTGCAATGAAAAAGAAAAGAATAGTAGGGTTCTGCACCAGTTTGTTTAGTCAGTAAGAACTCTCTTACCTGTGATTCTATACTATCACTGCAAGGTCAGTGAGGCCTATAAAGTCATATGGTTAAGTCTTGAAAGCTGTTTAAGACAATATAGATGTGGGTTGGGCTAAATTTAGCTAGGTTCTGTCTTCTGCTGGGGGAAGATTGTTTTCTCAGGCTGGAATTTCAATGGAACCAGTGGAAGTTAGACAATTAACTCAGTTTCAATCAGGTCAAGTGCCTTAATCCATCAACCTTCTCTTGAACGTACAAAATTACAAATGCCAATGAAGAATAGGCTGATTTTCCAGAAATGGTAACTGTATCTCTCACTACTTTTAACAGAAGTACCAGAATTTGTAAAATCTTTTACTCAGTTTGTCATATGACTTGAAGAACTCACTCGAAGATTCTAGTTCCATGTTAAAAACTCTTAAATTCACTAACATTTTACTGTCATATATGTATTTGTTCCATACGGATACTGATACTTCTCAGCTCCTGCAATGCCTTCAAATGAGACGTATCTGAGCCTCAATTTTCCTCAACAGTAGAGAAATCAACTCCTGTTTCTAGACTGATTCAGCAATTTCAGAAAAAAAATTAAACAAAACCATTATTCTGATAAAGAGGATAAGCACGCTTAGTTAAGCAAAAAGAAACCAACTTTTCAACAGAGAGCAAGTAGACAGTTATGAAATATAGTAAAACCCCCCCAAACTACCTAGAAAACTATTTAGAAAAGTACTGTAATACACTGTCCTGATGGTATTAAATACCACCTTTTTGGCAGGTGAGTAATTGAGAACTAAACTGAATTAACTTGTGCCTAACATCTTACTACTGGTACCATAGGAATCACAGACTCACAGACTATTCTGAGTTGGAAGGGACCCACAAGGATCATCGAGTCCAACTCTTAAGTCAATGGCCCACACAGGGGATTGAACCCATGACCTTGGCATTATTACAACCAGGCTTTAATCAACTGGGCTAATCATGTTTGACTTAATTTTTAATGCCATTCTTGAACAGTACAAATGGTGAATGATTATAGTGTATATAACCCTGAGCAACAAAGAACAGTAAGAAGTTAGATCTTAAACACCCCCCCCAAAAAGAAAAAGAAAAAAAAGAAGTTAACTGGACATGAAAGTACAGGGAGAAAAAACATCAGATCAAGTAGAATTAATACTGTAAAGGCAGTATCATCACAATGATTTACTTAATATCATCCTACTTTTTCAGAATTACAGAAAGCAAGGCCAGAGCACTTTAAAGAAATGGAATGAGGAAAAAGGAAGGAGGGGGGGAAAAAGGAAAAGGCAATTGTGAGATAAAATAAAGGAAAATAATTTGTGACAAGATTTGAGCAAATATAACTTTGCTTACTGTGAGACATCAGTTCTACATAAAGAAACAAAACCATTCAGGTGCTTTCATGTGTCCTGTAAATCTGAGAGATACACAGTTGAGACACAGTGATTGTTAAAAACCAGCAAAAAATCACACATAGCACAGGAATATCTTTTCTTCAAAAAAAGAATGACTAATCAGTGTGGTTGGGTGATAGGCTTTCCCTTTATTAGTTAATAAGCCACTAAGCCTACAATAAGGCCAAGAGCCGGGTCCTGCACTTTGGCCACAACAACCCCCTGCAGCGCTCCAGGCTGGGCACAGAGTGGCTGGAGAGCAGCCAGGCAGAAAGGGACCTGGGGGTACTAATTGACAGGAAGATCAACATGAGCCAACAGTGTGCCCAGGTGGCCAAGAAGGACAATGGGGTCCTGTCCTGTATCAAAAATAGTGTGGCCAGCAGGCCCAGGGCAGTGATCCTTCCCCTGTACTCTGCGTTGGTGAGGCCATACCTTGAGTGTTGTGTTCATTTCTGGGCCCCTCAGTTCAGGAAGGATATTGAGGTGCTGAAGCGGGTCCAGAGAAGAGCAAGGAGGCTGGTGAAGGGACTGGAGCACAAGTCCTATGGGGAGAGGCTGAGGGAGTTGGGGTTGTTTAACCTGGAGAAGAGGAGGCTCAGAGGTGACCTCAGCACTGTCTAGAACTACCTGAAGGGAAGTTCTAGCCAGGTGGGGGTTGGTCTCTTCTCCCAGGCACTCAGCAATAGGACAAGGGGGCACGGGCTCAAGCTCCGCCAGGGGAAACTGAAGTTGGAGATCAGAAAAAACTTCTTTGCAGAGAGAGTGCTCAGGCATTGGAATGGGCTGCCCAGAGAGGGGGTGGATTCACCATTCCTGGAGGTTTTTAAAGTGAGCTTGGCCGTGGCACTGAGTGCCATGATCTGGTAAAGGGGCTGGAGTTGGCCCAAGGGTTGGACTTGATGATCTCAGAGGTCTTTTCCAACCCAATCAATTCTATGATCTATGATTCCAAATGTTAGAGGGTTTCCCATATCCTGTAAAAAGCAAATAGAGAAAAGTCTAGCTTGGCAAAGATAGGCTGGAATAAAGGTGAGTATAACTGACTGTGTAATCCTGCAGGAAAGACTTTACTTTGCAGTGTGCTGTGCTTTGCTTAGACTGTTTTCCAGCCCTCTGTCTCGACTGTGTGCAAACATCCAATTGTACCCTGCAGTCATTTCCAGGGACCTAAACAAGGCCAGCCCTCTTTGGCAGAAACCTGAAATCATACAAAATCCTTTTGGCATCCGTTACTTGCAATCAACTGCTTGAGTACAAGTGAAAATTCAGCCCAGCATGAACAGCAAGGATTGTTATCTTGTCCAAACCAGACAGCAAACATAGAATTTTAAAAATTTAAAGGGTTAATTGTAATAGAGATGATCTCTCTGCGGAATGTACACACAGAGAATGCTTCCTAAGAGGTTAGGTTGGTGAGAGAGGAGTGGACTATAATGCATCAGGTATGTCCTACTAGCCTTATGCTACAAACAGGAAAATGCCTTCACTGAAAGCATGAAATGTGTAGCTAGACATGACCTTCCTTCTCCACATCCAACACATATTGAATATCGTGACTAGGTTAAGCATACTGTCTGTTACAGACTGTCAATCAGCTCACAATGAATCATAAACATCTTGATTTCTATTTAAAAAGCATTCCCCAAACAATTATAATTTTCTCTAACATATTCTCATTTATAATTATTCATAGAATAAAGTTCTTAGTTCATACCTTGTCCATGAGTTTTACAGCAGATTTTCACTGACTCAAATTCAGTCAGTTTGCTACAGAAAGATCATAAAACCTCTCTGCTGTGCTATTACCAGATTGGCAGCACAAGTGTTTATAAATACAAATATGATCATACAAATATGACAGTGAGTCCCTGTTAACAGACCACAGGAACAATCCTGATATGAGCAATATGGTAATCCTGAGATGAAACATATCAAACCTGGTTTACCAGCAGACATTTGACCATTACTCTGCTAGTACACATTTGCTAACAAACCAGCCTTAGACAAAAATCCAACTGTAGTTTTTCTAAACTTAGGCCAAATTAATTTCCCTTGCTTTTCCTGGAACAATCTCACTGAAGGAATGAAGGTAAGAGTATGTCACATTTTAACCACCAAAGTACAACATTGTAGTAGGCAAAATTATCTCTAAAATGCTGAAAGGCAGGTTTTGTTATTATATGACACTGCACAAAGGCAATTAAAAGACTGACTTTCTGAACTTCACTGTTCAGAAACAGAGGTGATATCCAGTGCCATCCTATCCATGAAGAAGGCACTAACCAAGTCTCTTCTACCATGCATCACATTTTGTATGTTTGGGTTTTTTAAGTACAAAAAAAGTTCTTCTTTCTTTTTTAGTTTTTAGTCTACACTAGGTCAGTTTCAAGTTTTCACTTAGGACCATGAAAAAAGAACTTTCTTTTTAAAAATCACATTGGTATCCTACAAATCATGAGCCTGCAGGGCATGGCACTTACAGTATCTTCAATACGGCAAGAGTTCATAAAGTTTAAGAACCATCAATCCAAACTGTATGCAGTAGAATAACTTATTTTCTCTTTTTAGGCTGCATAATTCAGAATAGTGTTTGAAGAAGGCAGAGTTACCCTCAGAAATCTTAATTCAAAACTGTCAGAGTTTGGGGTTTTTTTTCATAAGGATTTACATAATATACAGGACCAAGTGCTTAGGAGAACACATCACTGGAAGTTAATGGATATATTCCTGTGCCATACAACTGATAAAGGACTGCTGAAATGAGATGCTCTAATCATTGCTAAATTTGATAGACTTAAAAATTTGTATTTCTGTCATCAGAAAGGATAGCTTTCTATTTATCACTAAGGGCATTAAACATACATTCTTCTTTGATGAATTTAATGTATACTCATACATTGTCAAATCTCAGCAATCCCTACCACGTATCAGGTTAAACTGACCAGTGTTCACCTCAGATGTGGGGAACAGCTACAGGCTTGGCACAGCCTAACAACCAAGATGGGTCAAAATGGAAGGACTTGTCTACATGTCTTGGGTAGACTGAAGCAGCAACAAGAATGGTCTAACACTCAGGAAAATCATCCTGACTGTTATCTTCAAAAGGTTCCAGTTTCCATTCGCTGAAAATCTGGTACATTGCTTTTTATAGTACACATTTTATCAAAGAATTTTTAACAAAACAACCAAGAATATAAGAACCTAAAAGAGAGAAATATGTGCAGGCACTCACCAGCATATTGCACATTTTGAACCATGTCATAGCGAAACAAAGATAAAGATAACTCAGAAATCCACAAACTGAAGAAAGTAGTTTCTACTACATATCTTTCGATTTCAGTCACAGTTCTTCAGCAAGAGATTTTCTGTTTCATTTTTAAAACTAACAAAAATTGAAGCAACACTTAAAAATGGTCTCACAAAAAATTCGTATCATCATGACATTGATTTTCCAGAATCAAAGTATGTCCTATGACCCAAGAAATTCTAGATCTCTATCAGAACTACATTGCAATAATAATTTTAATAGTTTAGATGATACACAATTGTGATAATTAACTGTTGAACAAGACTGCAAAGATTACTTCTGCTCATTACTCAAGAGGAGAGAGGTCAGTATTTGCCTGGGGTTATCCTGCTGTTTGGTCTTGAATACTATGAGATTCTCCTATGGCCTCTAAAAAACAAAGAACAAGATAGATTTGCTTTGTGAATTCAAATAGACCCAGCTACAACCTTGCAAAATTTTGCTTTGCACAGTATGAGAATTTTGATTTTGTTTTGCAAAAATGACAGAAGTTGTGAGAACATGATCATCTGTCTTGCAAAATTAGAACTGGATTATCTAAGGAGCTAAACTGAGCAATGCCTCTGTGCCCCAAGCACCCGATCACATAACCTTTCTTTTACCAGGGGAAGCTTCAGGGAAGATTTGTCCTTAGACTCTTTAGTGCAATTTATCACACAATTAATCAAGGGAGATGGAGGAGTTGCTGTTGACTTCTATCAATATTGCCCTTCTGTGTTTAGCCTGAGCCAATAAGGCAAGAAAGCTGATGGGATGACACTGCACTTGATCTCATGGCTGTCAAATGAAAGAAGACAGTTGCATATGAATGCCCACAAAACCTAAACTCTAAGACTAAAATAAAAGACACCAAAGACTCAGAGTTGGTACAGCTTAAAGAAGGAGGAAGAAAACCCATCAAAGTGGCAGCAAAGGACTTCAACTATGCATATATAAACTGCTCACAAGATACTTCAGGACAAAGACAAAAAAAGAAAAACAAAACAAAACAACATAAATAAAAGTAACAACCCTATTCGTCACTTAAAGTAATTTGCACCTCAAAATCTTTACTTCTAGCAGAACTGCATAACAGTTATTCAGAAGATCATGTTAAACGATACCTAGAAATTACTTCAAAATGTAGAAGTATTTGCATTGTGGAATAATAAAGATTGCAGGTACTTCAAAGCTGGCATGAAAATGCATATGTGATTTCCTTTATGCTAGATGCAGCATTGTGCAGACCAATGAAAGGATGGTCCTAAACCCCACAGGATAACCAGGAACACCTCACTGCATGTGTCTGTTGTTATGTTTGCCTGTCCTTCTATTGATATCAGAATATTACCTTGAAAATATTTTCCTTTTTTTTGGTAAGAATTTAAGTTCATGTGGGTCTTAGTGTTTGTAAGCTGACTTCGAGATGGCAATATAAGATGTATAAAATATTAATTCTACTAAAGTTATTACTACTACCATCTCCAGTTTTAATGCTAGACCTAATATCTGAGTCATACATGTCTTATGCGAGTGACACAGTGCAAACAGTAAACTGCATCAATAAACACAGAGATATTCGGGCTGTTTTCATTAATTGCAGCACATAGGCATTAATTGCTTTTCTTAGAAAAGCTTAGCTAAGAGCATTAAAGAGCTTCATAACAAATAGAGTACGACCTTTGGTGGGAAAAACAAACAAAAAGGATGCATTTCAATTGTTACCAAGAAATAATGGGATATTTCTTCAATAGCACAACTTGCAGAACTACTTCTTGTCAATCTAACTGTTTCCCTAGCTAAATGCACAGGATCTTGTGCTCTGATAATGCTCTACAGGCAAGAAACAAAAATTCAAAATGCATTTCAGAAAAGCTTTTCAGGCTCCTAAAGCACTATCTAACATCAACCAATTTTATGAATGGTAATTTGTCTTCACTTTCTCTGTTGGTCTTTCTTCATGCAGTCTTACAACAGCTTGCCAGATTCACCATAAACAGATAAACAAACATTGAATCCAAAGTACTTTCCCCTTATGGAGCGAGACAGAACTCAAGGAGCAGACATCTGACCTATTTTTTGTGAAGCTGTGTTGCTGAGCCCTTTAAAAATATGCTGCCTTCTGTCCCCATTCCCTTGAGAGAAATTGCATTTCAACTATACATTCAAAAAAATCCAGAGTTTTTTTGTCAATGAACCAAACGAAATGCACTATCAGTGCACTATCAGTGCATTTCCAAACCTTTACCATTTACACTGGCTGCCTTCACAACACCCAGTGCTTCACATTTAATTAGCAGGAAAACTAAGAAAGATCACACAGAACCCATTAACTTTAAATTGCTCACAGGGGTAATTAGAAAGTGTGGCAGCACACTCATCAATATTTTACAATAACATTTTATTCCATTCCCACAAAGGAAAAATAAAAGAACCAATGAAAGAATGAACCTTTTGGTAACATTTTAAAAATTGCAAGAAATAGTCAGAAAATTACAGTGCTTCAGTCTCACTAAGGTTTCCCTTGGTTACTGTAATTACGTTTGTTCACAGCAACTAAGAAGTAAAAAATTACTCTCTGTTGTCATTTTACATTAAGTTCTGATGATCTTCAAACTACCATCAGGCTGCATCTTTATGCTGAATTTTATATTGGCATGTCACAAACTCGCTTTAGCACATCAATGTCATTTCCAGCTCCCAAAACTGAGAGGAAAACATGCACAATTACTCAAGGAAAAGTTGTATTCTAACTTAGATACCCACCAGTCCTGCTACAAAAGAAGTGAATGATGAAACTTCTACACTGACTTAACTAATGCCATGGCACTTGTTATCAAGAACCAGAGGCTTTTTTTGTTGCTGTTTTTAAATAATAGCAGGAGTTTTAATGTCAATATGCTTGTTAACTGCAAAATTTATCTACATTTGAAGTCTCTGACATCTGCCACATCCTACCTCAAACTGACTGTGAAGCTGATGAGTAGCTTTGAGGTGTGTGGTATTAAAAATTATATCTCTTCCATGAGTGAGAAGAAAATACAAGTTTTCAACAAGGAATGACCTGACAAGTGCTGCCTTGCATTTTTTTCCTATTTAAATACATGAAGTGTGTGTGTCGACTAAAGAGGTTGAAGGCACTTTTTTGATGTCATTCCTTTCTCCATTTCTCCTCCCACCCCACACACTGAAGAGAGGAAAATCTCCTTCAAGAAGGAACTAGGTTCCCAGACAGTCTAACGGGCTCCATCCTGCTGCTTCTCACACTGAGTCACAGTTTCATGCTGAACTAGTTGCTGGTGCTCTTACTGCTTCTAGGAAGTCATTATTTTAAAATTTGCTGTGGTCAGGCACTTTCCCTCGCACGACAAATCTGTCTGATCCTTACAAGAATAGCTTGTCACCAACTCCGTTGAGGACAGGAAATGTGGCAGGGTTTGTAAAATATGCCACATAGTTTTCCTCCTTTCATCTCTTCTTCCACGTAGAGGTGTGAGCAATGGGTAAGATTTCAGTCTTATAGTTTGAGTCTGCAGTAATAGATAAAGAGATTGGTTAACAGATATCATGAAGCTGTACACTCATCTCCCTGTTTCTATAACTGTTTCAGAGCGCCTTGGAACAAGGCAGTATTTATTAACTCGCCCAAGGCATTCCTCCCACAGAAGTATTTTGTGTGTGCTAAAACACAGATGAAAAAAATCCACATTCTTTTACAATGCCCCAGACCTGTCACGCATAAAGGTCACTCTAAACCAGCCATACCTCAAATACATACACACTCAGAAAGACTAGTAGCAACCAGGGTTTAAGTGAAGACAGTGCTTGTCAGAAAAACTGACTGTTGAGATAATAAACATGATCTCAATTGCTTTCAATTACTTCACTAGACTCAGCTGATGGATTATAAGGAATAATTTTTTTTCTTTTATTGCTTACTACAAGTGTATATATGTACTCAATCAGCATCAAATTCTTTCCAACAGATGATTGAGATCTATTAAGCCTGAAACTCACATCTACCGTGACCTCAGATAAGTATTTCCTTGGAAAAACAACATTCTGTACTGAGAACTATGAAAGCATTAACTTCAGCAATATTTAACAGACACTGATTTAACCAAACAGTATATTCTTATTACTGAAAACTAGCTTACAGAACACTGCTAATGGTTCAGAAAAACAACTCTCCTTACTTATTTCATGTTTTAAATTTTATCCATGTCTGTATAACAAAATATAGGAATTTCTCAGCAGTATTTAATGAAATTAAATGATGAAATCAATTCCTCTCCTCCAAAATATTTTACTGGAAATGCTTCAGTGAGATACCATCATAAGAGTAAGACTGATTGTCATCTGATTTTCAACTTTATAGTCCAAGGAGGGACTTCTTGCTACTCAAATAAAACATACTGCTCCTAAATTCAAGAAGTGGAGAGTGCTGAATGATTTGTGAAACATTTGTGCATCTCCCACTGTGTATCCAAACAGCATCTGTTTTCAGGTATACTGAGACTAACTGAACTGCTTTCAGAGATTTAGCAACTTCACTATCCCATGAAATGGATGATGTGTATAAACAACAGGTAAGATGACTGATCTCCCTTTAGAGTAAAAAATGGGAAGTAGATTATGACTGACCCAGTGCTGGAAGCACTTACATTCTCATCTTCTGTAAAACAATACCTTCTTACAACTGAAGGGTGCATCACATCTACATTTGCGTAATGTCTTTTGATCACCACATGAAAGGAGCTGTACAACTGCAGAACATTATCAACACCATTTTTGACTTTCTGTTAAAAAAAAAGCCATATTAATTACATGGAGTAAACATAAAGCAACAAAAATTGTTCATAAAGGGAGACTTCAGCATTATATAATGAATAAATGTTTCTCTTCCTTAAAAATCATGATGAAAAGATTGCAAAATCACCAAAAATGCTGCCCATTTTAGCAATACATGAAGTGCTTCAGTTACATGAATAAATCTTCAGGTAGTTGTGTAGAACTTACTGAATTTACATTATGAGAAACACAGGCTTTCTCAGTTTTTATCAATGTTGTGTTTACTGAATCAGAGAATCCATGAGGCTGGAAAAGACCTCAGAGGTCATCGAGTCCAACCTATGACCAAAAACCACCATGTCACTGCGGCACTGAGTGCCACAACCAGCCTTTCCTTAAACACCTCCAGGGGCAGTGACTCCACCACCTCCCTGGGCAACCCATTCCAATGTCTAATCACCCTTTCTGTGTAGAATTTCTTCCTAATGTTCAACCTCAACCTCCCCTGGTGCAGCTTGAGACTGTCCTCTTGTCCTGTTGCTGGTTGTCTGGGAGAAGAGACCAACCCTTACCTGGCTACAATCAGGTGGTTGTAGAGAGTGATAGATCATCTCTGTCTATTGAGCTACTAAACAGACATGAAGAATTTCAAGTGTTTAAAGCTTAGAAGTGAGAGGGGAGCAGTATGTTGGGCAATAAAGCTAATGCCAGCTTTCTGTAACTAATTCAGGAGAAAGATTATTCTGTCATCTAGCCTACCAAGAAGCTGCTCTTGTCTGCTTTGCACTACAGATGACAGCATAATGGAATTCACAGGACTGTTGTTTAGAAGCATGGTATAGTTCCAAACAACATTTTTAGTAAAATTAATTCACGCTTTTGCCTGAATGAGCCATGGGAACCATATGTATTTTTGTTACAGTCAGCCTCCACTTTTAGTGAGTCATTCACAAGAAAAAAAAAAAGGCCACTTTCACTATAACAGCTGACTACTTTTTGGTTGTGCTGGGATGACCCCAGTTGCCCCACTGTCGATGAGTAATTGAAATTCTGCCTGCACCAGTCACTCAGTAAAACCTTTCAAATGGAAAGACAAAGCTGGTGAGAAAAGGACACAGTGATACAACACTGCTGAAGACTCTCATGTAAGCATCCTCACAACAAGGCCTGAATGGCACATTTTAGCTGTCCAGATACAGAAGAATTTGATGCAGGGTGACTTTGTATCATTGCTTGTCCGGAGAAACCCTAGAGGAAGATTATGCACCATAGCCTCTTCCTCCCTTCCAAATACAACAAGAGGGAGGGAGACAATAGACACAGCTTTGTGGGGAGAATCTCTTTCCACTACTGTGGACCTTGCTGGATCCAGCCAGTGTACATCCCTATGTCCCTGAACTGACCAAGATGAAACAGGCCCTCTGCATGTAAATTATGCCATGCTTTTCCTGTGGTAAAAATGGGAGCTGGCAGGCTGGCACTTGGTATAGAACTGGAAAATACACTGGATTCAACCTCTGGCATTTGTGATCTCTTCATAAATTTCTGCTAAATGTCAGATTATTTGGGGGAAAGAAACATCATAATGAGAAACTTTCACAATATCATCAACACAAATCTGTGGAGGCTGCTCCCAAAGTCACAATAAATCCATGTGAATAAAACTCCATGGAGGGCACATTATCTTATCATCATGACAAAAACTGGAGCATCAGAACAGGGCTGTGCAGTCTGTGGTATAAAGTCACTATGGAGTATGTCTGAATGAGTCATGCTGCCACTGCTTTAACAAAAATGCTTTTAATAAGCATTCGATATGGTTTAGACACATGTATATTTTATACATGTTTAGAAGGGGTCACTTCAATAGGATTTGGTCTGGTAACCTACATGGATCATTCCCTGCAGCTGCAATGCATCAATTGTGTTCCTGTGAGTTTTCTCCAGTTTAACTTCATTTGAGACAATCCAGTTCCTGCATACTGGGACTGCTCCACAATGGGAACCAAAGCACTGGAAGTAGAAAAACTCACGCTATTCAATTCAAAAGCATGCTTTTGATCCAAAATGAAATCCTTATAGAGAGAACTTTACAGAGGAATGTCCATTTTACAAGTTGTCAGGAATGCAACCTTCATTTATGTACATAAATGGAAGTACATAAATGAAGGTTGTATAGGTGGAGCCAAGGGAGGGGCTCTGGGAGAGTGATCTTTTTGGAGAGAAGGGATAGAGAAGAGCAGTCAGATCACAGCCTTGGAGACATAATCTGGTAATAATTCATCTTATCCTGGCTCACAAATTAAGATATTGCAAAGTGACCCTGTGCAAGTGACAACTACTCTGTCTGCTGGGTTTAAGATGCATTGCATGACATTAATAAGACATTGCCAACGCTGAAATCATTGACACTCCACTTACTGAAAGGTTTCTGGAAAGGACACAAAGCTGTTCACCAATGCACTGGCAAAGACAAGATAAACATAGCTACATCTTCTCTCATGGAAACTCTTCACAAGTTACTTGTTATTTTCCAACCACAAAAGATTAACACACAAACTCTAATGGAAAAAGCAAACTCTAGGCAAGAAGAATGACTTTGGAACAAATTAAATCCTGTTGAATACAAAACCAGAAGAACTGCCATATCAGAACAAGAAAATAATCCACCCACACTGTTACTCTGTTTCCAAAAAAGGCTAATTGCAGCTTTTGAGGGTTGCTTAGGTTCCCCATAAACTGAACAGCTCTGTGAAAGTCTGAGGAATAAATTTTAGCCTGACTGCAGCCTGACCATAAAGTCTAAATGTAGTGAATGTGCAATCACAGGAGGACAGCTCTGTTTATTTCATTTAACACAAGTACCAACACCAGTTTCATCCTGCAATGTAATGATGTCCCTCAAACCTAAAGAGACAATATGAGTCAATATCTGCAACAGATACCTCTGAAGAAGAAGAGACACTGAAGAAAGTTGTTTTGTCATTGAGGATTTTCTTCCTCTTCATCAGCCCCAAATCTGCTTGCCTGCAGAACTGTGAAACTATTAACACTTGTTTTTGTAGTTCTTTAATTTCCATTTAGGGCCATATTCCTTGATAACTGGGGAACAGCACTCACTTCTTGGAGTAAAAACATTATTGTAACTACAATCCCACATGTAAGTGCTACCAAATGTGAAACATAATTACACACCCACAGAATGCATGAAGTTTTTAACAACAGTGCAAATTATTACTAAGAACTATTATAACTGTTAAATCTTGAAAATAATAATTACACTTCGCAATTACTTTTTAAGATATTTTTCCAACATGCATAGCAGTTCTGAAATCCTTTTTTATTCATGAAAGAAAAAGTTTTGCTAACAGTTTTTGTGTGCATGTCCTCCTGCACACATGCATGTATGTGGCTGAAAGTGAATAAATAAACTTACTACATGCACTTAGATTATGTGAAGAGAGATGCTGGCATTGGTCACAGCCACCAAGGCTTCATGAGAGGAAAGTCCTGCTTATCAAACTTTATTTCCTTTCATGACAAGGTAACTCACCCAGCTGATCAAGGGAAGCCAGTGGATGTGATCTTTTGGGATTTCAGTAAGGCTTTCAATACTGTCTCTCACAGGATCCTTCTGGATTGAATGTCCAGATGGAAAAGCATTTTGAGGGCTTCTCTTTTCTTTCAACTCTGAGTTAACAGACTAATATTCTTATATTTTTCTAACCTTAAACCCACATGACCTTATATATTGCACTGTTACTCCCTAAATCTCTTCTCCCCATCATTTTTTAGCCTCTTCATTCCCTTCTCTCAGCACAAAATTTGAGCAACTGATATAAAAGGCTTGGACAACCACCTGAACAAATATTATTCATAGAGACTGGAACAACATGCTAATCCCTAGCCTTCAGAGAAAGGACCACTTTGAATCAATAAAAACAATCTTCTCAGCGTCCACTGAAGTCTTACCAGACATAAGGTCTATTGTCATCCTAAATATGTGGTATTTTGCCTGAATTAGAGTTCATAATATCTGTGTGTACTACTTCTGTCTGAGTATGTCCTCTTGAGGGCCCACAGGGATTAGTCCAATATTCCCTAATTGTATTTATGTTTAAAAATACATATTTGCTTACTTGGACAGCTTCTACACTTATTTCCCTGAAAGTGTAAAATGGCAGTGGTGCTGCAGTAGAACACTGTGTGACCATGCTCTGTCTTGGGGGGCATCCATCAAATTACGAAGGCACTGCAATGAGACACAAACCAAGCTAAGTCGCCCCAGGCATGGAAGTTTCAGGGAAAAGTGGCCTTGACAGAAAATATATTTTAACAGGGAGTATTTAACAAACAAGACTGAACCTTATTTCGTGTTTTTCAGAATTTAAAATATGTTTCTCTTAGGGATTTTTGACTGTATATGTTCATTAGATTTTCTTAGCACCTGATCCAAACAGAAATGCACAGCTCCTTCTGCCAACAGATATCTCAAACTCTAGGGAGATAAAGGAACTTTAATACCTCTTGAACATAATAGTTTTTACTTTCATACCTTACAACCTGATGTGCTTATTGTATGAGGTGTAGAAAATGTAGGAGAGAAAAAAATTACCAGTGTGGAAAGCTTCACATGAACAAAAAAGATTTCTTTAGAGCATTAATAAGCATAACTAACCCAAATATCTTGATTCTACATTTCCAGTAATTAATAGCTGTCCAAGTAAGTTGGTGGAACAGTCGGTGGAGAAAACAAAAATCTCAGTATAAAACAAAAGAGCAATCACTGCTTATTCTGAACAGACAGATCAGAGCAGGTATGTTTTAGCAACACTTCCTAGTTTATAACCACTAGGGTAAGTGCCAAGCATAGAAATTACTCATTTACTGATTAACTCTGCTGCAATACTAACAAGGAGAAAATTTTGATAAAATTAAAATATATTGTACTTTGAGTTCTTTTATGTAGTCAACTCAGCCCCTGTACCCAAGTACATCTCTCTGCTCCAGCCAGTCACTGGTGCAAGACAAAATCTTCCTATTTCTTTAAAGATTATTTTAACTCTTGTAGCAAATTGCTGATATTCTAAAATTCACACATGTACCTCAATTATCAGAAATGGACCAATCTAAAGTGGTTGTACTGATTTATACCAGATCAGGGGTTTGCTCTTGGCGGCATTGTTTGATATTTTTTTAATGTTTTACTTATAATTTGGCAGTTATATTTGCCCATAGACTTCATTAAATAATACTGTTTTAGGCATGAAGAGAGAAAGGAGGCCAAGAAAGACAAAATAGGTGTTTTGAGTATAAAAAATATATACTCACAAGTAGTAAGCTAGATGAGATGAATACTGCCATTCCAGTATCCAAGACTGTTGTCAGACTCCAGCTGAATAAGAGAAAAATGAGTGGGTTTCAATAGAGCAGGACAATACAGCAAAGACTTGTATCTCTCTGTTATAACAACACTGGATTATTAAACTATTATTATTATTAAGTGTTAACAAAGACTTGAATTCATATAGTTTAGTCAACTTGTTTGTTTGTGGTTCTACAGACTGAAAATGGATGCAACTCAAATCTTCAGTCAAAAGGATAATTGCTGATACAGCTGCAGTTTAACAGGACCACTCTCCAAATTAAAAACGCCCTGTTTTCAGGAAAGGAAAAGTTTCATTCGCTACCTAAAATCCATCTCTGCACACATTTGTAAGTTTTAAGCAGGTTAAGTACATTCCAGTTTTAAGCAGGTGTCTCCTGGGCTTATTTTTGATGAAATTGTTCTATGGCAGACATCCCTTTGTTTAACAAAGAAAATACAGTGATATCTAGTGTCCTTGTACTGCAGTACATAACTACAACATACCCACACATCCAAAAGATAGCATTATTTCCACTTTTCTTTCCTCCACTTCCCGCAAAACCATCCTGTTCTCACAGAACCACCGAGCAGTGTGTTGTGTGCTGAGGATATGATGGAGTGGAGTGACCCTTTATGAAAATTTTTATGCAGAGCTCCCACATCAGTGTTTACTCATTTACTGAGCTCTCATCATTGTTTGAAAAATTACCATTCCAACCATTCAGTGACAAGTCTGGAGTGCTGTGCTGGAAAGGGCTTTCATAGCCTCTTTTACAAGGGGAATACATTTGAGTAATATCTTTGGGGAATATTTAAGAAACAAGGGAAATTCTAACTAGATCATACTTTAATTTTCTGAAATTAAAAATGTTTAGTCTTTTCCCAAAGGGCCTTGATAGATCAAATAATAGCTATTACTAGCACTTCAGATGCACACAGCTGGGGAGAGGAAGACATTTATTTCCACAGTCTCACAAAAGATGCAATTCAGAATACCAAATTATTTCTGTTCATAGTTTTTCAAAGGAAACCCTAGGTTACATCTTTCTTTGCTGGTGATGTTTTCTGGATCTCCAGCCATTCTCAAGGCTTTGGAAAAGTGGATCTGAATTGAAATTGGGTGACCAGAACTGTGTTAGAATTTCATGTATTAGAAGCAAAAAGAACTAGAACAGGAGGAAAAACCCACAGAAACAAAACCCCACAGAGACAAAAAACCCAACAGTGAAGCTTCATACTCAATACTTTGTACTTCACAGTCATACTGTGACAGTCCTGCATCTAAAGCAGTAATTGAAAAGCAAATATACAAAAGCTAAAGTATCCTGAAATACATAATGATAGAACTAGTAGAGTTAACAAGCCCATATAAAGCTGCCTAAAGTCAAGTCAGAAACAATTATTGGTTACAAAAAGTCTTGTTGACAGCATTTAATGCTGGTCCCTTGAATTAAGAGAAACATGCCTCTAGGGCAGAATGCATGTAATGCTTGAAAGTCAGGAGTATGCTTCCAGTTGGCAGTTTTAATAGCACACTTTCACGCTATACTTGTTTTTATATTGTTAGTAAGCAACTTAAGGAAATCACATTGCACTCAATGTGCTTATGTACGAATTTGTTCTTGTCCACATCAATTGGCAGAGTAGCAACATGCTGGATCTGGCCATGTGGTTCAGCCTATGCTGATGAGAAAGAGGCTTTCCTGGTTCTAACTGTACCTTTGGAAGGAATCCAGACACAAAGGCCAAAGCACTCTCAACTTGAATACAGCAGCGACTTAGATGGAGCCAAGATTCGGCAACATCACCCAAAGAACAGAAATGTTAGAACATAAAAGGAGATGACGAGTTTGGGTTAATCAGTATGCAAGAAGGGATTCTGTCATGGCAGACACTGTTCCTCCATGACTGCTGGATGACATGATGCAACCTAGAATATGGTAAAGGACTGGTGCTACTGGTACTTACCCTGAATCATGTGGCCAAGGAGCAAGGTGATGTGACCCATCAGAACAGCACACTTTCTAGGCAGCCTTTTCCTCTTCTAGATTTAATACAGGTCCTGGAAGATGTTGAGGCAGTACCTGCAATTATAACTACCCTTTTTTCATTGCAAGGCTGTTTAAATTTTGCAGACAAAAAACAGCACTGTAGAAAACACTTTTCCAAATGAAATCCTATCTCCATTTGTGTGTAAATCTCAGATTAAAAGGTATTTGCACCATACAGTTATACATTAAAGCAACCACTATTTTCAAATGTAAACAGTAAAGTCTGATAACACTTTTAAACAAATAATTGTTAGGCAATAAAACCATTGGGGTTTTGCAAGTAGATATACTCAATTGGTTGACATTAACCATATTCAAATAGAAAGAGAGAGCAAAATGTTGATCCAAGACCACCTCATATTCTGACACATGTAAATACAGTCCTACCTGATCTTCATTCAAAAATATTAACTCAGTTTAAACAGCAAGTCCATAGTACATAATATAGTTATTCCCCAGAGTTTTTTAACAGTGGTAGCAGCTCAATCTTTTAGAAATAAGAAGTTGCCTGACTTAAAAGTGTGGTTTAGCTGGACTGCATTTCACAGATGTTTTTGTAGGCGCTTCTTTCAGATCACACAGTACCAGGTTAAAAATTCTGCCTGCTTAAGAAATCAGACAATATTTTGTCACCTGAACATGGACCATGTTTTCAGGGCACAAAATGAGGGGAAGAAATAGTCAGTTTATGTATATTCCTGGATCTTTGTAGCAGAGATGCCCTCCTTGTTCTGCACTTAGCAGGTACGCCAACACCACTGAAATCTGCATCTCCTCACAACTGACTAAGTGACACTGCCCTGGAGGCTTCACATGCTGCATTCCAGTCGACTAACAAATGCTGTCTTGTTTTTGAAGAAGCTGCCTGCAGCTCTGCAATTGCTTCTGGTCGCATTATATTCTAGGGAAAAACTCCCTCAGGAATATTTACTAACTGTTGTAGCCACAGGGCTAAAAAGCCTACTCTCAGAGCCTGGGGTGAGAAAAAAAGAAAGAAAAAACAAACCAAAATCAAACAAACAAACAAAAAAAAGAACAAAATCAACAGCAAGAATCACACTTAAGAAGAAACTATAACTTTTTTTAGTACTAGTATTAAATGTTCTTTAGTATCTTCTTGTGCCTTTTTTCTGTTGAAGATCAAATGTTCATGTGTGCAACCATTTTGTCCTGCATATGTTGAAATCTGAAGAAGGTTTTTCATTGCCGACTTTTTATCAGACTACTAAAATTTTACAGTGGTAAGACTGATAACACCAAGTTGTTGGTTTGATCCCCATATGAGTCGTTTACTCAAGATGTTTGACTCCATGGTCTTTGTAGGACCCTTCCAACTTATAATATCCTCTGATTCTAAATGGCATGTATGGTCTTCAGTGTCCTGTCTACAGCCCCAGCTGAAAAAACTTGAAGTAGACATGGGAAAACTTGATGAAACTCTGCTTTCCTGAACACTTCTTTCTTTCCTTTCTCAAATATTTATTCTTCTACAAATATTTCTCTGATCTTCCTTTGAGTGCATCCTCCAATTAGTCATAATAATAAATATAATTTATTGATAAGAAAGAAGAATAATCCCTATTCTTTTGATATAAACCATTTCTATCCTTCTTATTTTCAGGTGAGTATCAAAGTGTGTGGGCTTTACTTTTGACTTATGCGTCAAGTAAGGTGTAAGCCTTTTGTTAAATAAATGCTATGGAAAAGAAGCAGAGCAACTCAAAAATCAATCTTAAAGTGACTCAGCTGACTGATGAGCTAGATACAATTTATTTCAGAAGAAAAATGCTGTGAGTTTGGGAGGAAAATGAGTTCAGTATTTGGAAGCTAGAGTGTAAAAATATATGCATTAAACACTGAAGTTTAATTTTTGTTAATGCTGTTATTTACATTTTATTGTTGTTTGAAAATAGAAAATACTGTATTTTACATATTCTAAAAGCATTCTTAATCTTATTTTTTTTTAACCTAATTTAGCACAAACAAAAATGCCAGAACTCATTTTTTCCTGGAAACAATGTAATATTCTCTTGATATTACCTTATTTTCTTTTAAACAGCCCTGGGCTGATAACAATTGAGGAAGTTTGTTTCATAAACACTGTAATAAAAAGTTGAGGTGCAAGTAATTTCTAATTGTAGAACAAACACATACAACAACACATATGGATTTAATGTGTTGTTGGCATCTTATTCCAAGACATTTCTGTTTAGTATGTGCTAAACGAATTCTGTTGAGTAGAACAATTTTCATATTTGTGGGGAATAATCTCCAACAATTTAGAAGAAAAATAGACTGAAAGAGGAGACACTTCCATCCTTCCCAACAGCAGTCTTATAAAAAGATAACCATTTTAAATTCTAATATTTGAATTGGGTCATAGAATCATCGAATGGTTTGGGTTGGAAGGGACCTAGAGATCATGGGCAGGGACACACCCCACTAGATAAGGTTGCTCAGAGCTCCCTCCATCCAGTGTGGCCTTGGACACTTCCAGGGATGGGGCAGCCTGTGTCAGTGCCTAACCACACTCACAGTCAAGAGTTTCTTCCTAATGTCCAAACCTACCCTCTGTCAGTTTGAACCCTTTCCCCCTTGTTCTGTCTCCACGTGTTCCTGCAGAAGTCCCTCTCCAGCTCTCTTGGAGCCCCTTTAAGCTGCAGGAAGGTCTCCCCAGAGCCTTCTCTTCTCCAGCCTGAACAGCCCCAGCTTTCCCAGCCCGACCCCAGAGCAGAGGTGCTCCAGCCCCTTGGACATCTCCATGGCCTCTTCTGGACTCACTCCAACACATCCACATCCTTCTCATGCTGGGGGCCCCAGAGTTGGATTCACTGTTCCAGGTGGGGCCTCACCAGAGCAGAAAAGAGAAGGAATAATGCCCTCCCTCAACCTTCTGGCCACGCTGCTTCTGTTGCAGCCCAGGACATGCTTGGCTTTCTGGGCTGCAAGTGCACATCATCACTGAGTTTCTTGTCAACCAACAGCCCTAAGTCTTCATTCTCAGAGCCGCTTTTGATCTTGATCTCTCCAGACTGTACTTTTGCTTGGGATTGCTGCAACCCATCTGTTTTGTGTCAGGGCAATCATCTGCCTTGACCATCTACCAGTAATCTATCTGCCATCATCTGCCTTGAATCATGTCATAAGTGGAACCTTCCAAAATGAAAATAGATATTTTTAAAATGAAAATAGATATTTTTATAATAACAACTTCTCTAATACTTGACAGACTGTGTAGGTTACAGACTTCTCTCATACCACTGACCTTAAATTGGTAAGTTGTGAGCATTAACACCTCCCTTAACAAAGTATTTACAGACTTTATTTATTGCCTCTCATATGGTCAGGAGAATAAAATTAAAAGAATTTTAAAAAGGAAATACAAACCCTACTAAAGGTCTTTTTGTATTTCAGAACATTGATTCAATGTGGCTTGTCACAACAACCACCTGTGTACTTGCAGTTTGATGACCTCCAAGTCATTAAAATTGAAGAAGCCTATTTAGAATGTGGCCTCTCTTACCTCTGTGTGTTGTAACTGTGGACTCTTTCACAATATAGGTGTTTATTAAAGAGAAATGCATACCTGAGAGAGATAATAATGAGCTGTACTACCACAGATCCACTTTTTATCCATTAATTATTCAGCAAATCCACAAGAAGACTAAACATTTAGACCTATTAGGTACCCACTACGTGTATGAAAAGTATAACAGTACCTTGCCAGCTGCATACCTTACTCTGGAAAATTATCCTCATTATAAAATATTTATTTCTTTGTATAGACATAAAGTAATCGAAATTACAAGGCTTGCAAAATGATCTAGTGGAGAGAATATAAAAACATCAAACACAATGCCACAGCACGAACAACAAAAACCCACATAAAAGTTGCCAATATATAGCACTGGCACTAGTTAAAAATATTTGTGCAGTAAGAATTAAAATGCAATACTAAAGTTAAGTACTTGGTTTCATAGTTTCCATGCAGCCATTTTACACCTGTCATCTTGCTGCCTTGGTTGGCAAGGCCCTGTGGGACACTGCTGGGAAATACAGCCCCACTGGCAACAAAAACAGTTCAGCAGGGCTGAGGGGAAATGAGAGCTAAGACATTGTCTGATGGCAGTCTTGGGTTACAATCATGAGAAATAAAAACTATTCACGGAGACAACATCACAGGTAAGCCAAGTAGGCTGAGACAAATAAATACATTCTACAGTTACACAGCAAATACAGATTGGCTTTGTAAACACTGTAAGTGCATTTATGATTTACTAACTCTTTTGCATTAGTTAATTACGATCTCTGTTTCCCAAAGTAAACAGCTTTTTTCCTAATGAATCATGATTCAAGTGAACTAAAATTGTGACTAAAATTAAACTGGCAAAATACCTATTTTTAGACCTGCTGTTCTTAATCTGAATTGCAAGTTGATTGTACCTTTGAAGCAGGTTTTACTTCTGAAGACAAAGTTCTCCCATGTAAATCCAGTAAGTGTAATGCAAATTATGTGTAATTTAAAAAATCTTCAAGTTTGGATACACGTAGGTCAGTTTCCCAACTGTGACATAATTCAAACCGAAGTGGACATCCTCACAGATTTTAAGGACTCTGAAAGCAAATATGAGTAGCTTTAATCAAATTGATGTGGGGCATGGAAACCAAAAAGCATTTCTCCTTGTCAGTCACAGTCCCTCAAAACACATTCGTAACTTGAAGAACAACCCTTATGTATCCTTATGAATCTGTTGTCTGAAAATAAACCTGTAGTTTACATAGAGAGAATAATCTATCAAGAAAGATGCATGTTAGCTGCCAGCACCAAAGCTCCTGGGAGAGTACACTGAACTATTTAAAAAAGGATCATTTATTTAAAGCACACACTGCAAGTAATCAGTGCTTCTGATCAAGCAGAGTAGAGAACACCTCTAAATCTGTATTTGGAAGAGCAAAGTCCTCAAAGCTTCTGAACTACATAGGTATGAAAAAGAAAGGGAAGCATTTCTTCCTAAGATGAAAAATGGGAGGAACCACCACCGTGGTTTTGTCTTTCAAATAAAAAAGGGTTATTTATGAAATAAACACAGAGGTAGGTGCTCAACAGATTTTAAATCTCATTCCTCTTCAAATTTTCCTCCTTATAATGTCTTTTCTCCTGCCTAAAATAAATGTGCCAATTCAGCTTGCACTTCATATGATTTGCCAGATAAAAACCACAACAGTAAAAGAAAAGGGGAAAGAACATCAGTATCCCTCATACACCTTTCTCACTTCTTTCCTAGGACACTGTAAGTGTCTCCAGCAAACTCTGTGGAGTCCAACTGGTGACAACAAATCCCTATAAGGAATCCTGTATAGTTTATAGCCTATAACAGGAATTTCAAGTTAGAAAAGACACAGTTATAAGTATGGAAATAAAAGGAGATAAGTATGGGATAATCTTCCCTTTCTTGGAATGTATCCCCTTTACAAGTCCTCCAGTAGGGTTATTGCTGCTTCTCTATATGTCCATAGCAACTTGAAGTATTAATCAACATGCTGGATACATCCTTACTGTAAAAAAAAAAAAAAAACAACAAAAAAAACCCAGAACAAATCAAACCTAGGCCCTTCCCCAAGGAACTTACACATACAAGACAAAAGATTAAAAACTACCAACAGGAGAAATTCAGAAAGGAGCTTCTCAGGGACCTAAAAATTGGATTTTATTTGTTGATATTGCCCATTAAAAAGAGACCCTATGCTGAAGTTACCAAAAGAACGTATGCATAGTACATTCTATTTCTTTAAGACAGAATAACAGAGGAAAGAAAATGGTACATAATATCATATGTGCATGCATAAACCTATATCGGGCTAAAAAAAGAGTGCTTGAGGGAAGCTATGAGCCCTACACTCCAGATTGTGTCAAGTCACATGCCAGACTTCCCTTTCTAAAAGTACAGAAATAAAAGTAAAGAAAGAGGGGGAAAAGCCACAAGAACTGAAGTCACTAGGGCCTTGCACAGCCTTACATCTCCTACTTCAGGGTGTGATTATGAAAACTCCTCTGGGCAAAATGAATCCATGATCCTATTAAAGTCATGGAAATTCTCTCTTGATTTGCTTGGTTCTACTAAGGGTATTGAGGGACCAATGCACACTGGAGCATGAATACATTAAGGCAGGAAATGAAATACAGAAAGTTCTGTGAAGCAATTATCAATAATTAAGGCTTTTTTCCAATGATTTTTCAGACTCTCGTACCATATTACAGAGATGGAGAGCAAAAAAACATGGTCAGTGACCATGGCTTGACCACAGACTATGTAAGGCGAAGAAAAATATACACTATATTCAATACTGTCAGTTCTGATATTATCTTACTGCTGGATTCTTACTGCTGTGTTGGGCATCACAGAATGCATCACACTGCACAAAGAACCTTGGGGTAGGAGCAGGTAAGAAGGGCTTATGAACAGCTTAGTCCATAAAAGTCAACATCAGGGCTAAGTAAGAAAGAGAAGACTGTGATGACACACATCAGTAAAAAAAACTCTTAACACTTTTAACACAGGTTTTGAGGGAGAAACTTTTCTGAGGAATTATTTACTTATTACTGATAAAACCATCTAATTTGGCTTGTGGCAAGCTATATTTTGCCAGTAGCATGACTTATAAGTCATGGTTTCTATACAAATAACAATTTGTAAATGAGATTAATCTCTGGATACTTATATTTTTGTTAGTTATATTTATAGAGTTTCTATTTCTACAATGTGTTGCATATGTCTTTTAGGTATCTGGAAGGTTATCTCGCAATAGGAGGTAATCCTGTGTATCACCCGAGATTCAGGGCAAAAAAGGTAGAACTGGTCATGTGATTAGAAAATTAGATTATTCCTAATATTGAATAATTTACTACGTATTAACTCATATATAATGTCACTTGATAAAAATTCTAACATCAAAGTAAATTTATATATGAATAAAAGGCAGAGGCTTTTGCAAGCCAGAATGCTTTGATTTGGATCAAGATTTTGACCACCTTCAAGTTTGAAAGTGTTAACACAACAGCTGTTATTTTTAGAAACTGCATGCCTGCCCATTGAAGTGACAGCTACACTGGCACAGGGAACCTGTCATTGTTTGGTTTTGGCATTGGGTTGGGTTTTTTTTGCTTTAACAGAACTGTCTCTTTCTTCTTTCTTTGTAAGATGGCAGGTTGCCCTGCTTTCACATGCAGGAAAAATCTGCCTTTGTAAGAGCTTATTCTCTCCTGCCAGCCCATCATATTTGCTCACCTCTGTAATCAACGAACCAAAACTGGCAACGGATCTGAACTGACTGTATCAGCTTTTTTTTATCAGCTTTACTGATCTGGAAAAAGAGCAAACACCATTTCAGCTTATGACAACATTGATCAGAGTTTCATGACTAACACCTTGAAGAGTTGGTTTATAAAAAAATAGAGGACCACAGAAGGAATTCACTTGGGGCTTAAAGCTAAATTAATTTCTTTTTATTTTTATCTAAATTTACTTCATTTTCACAGTCTTGTGCAGTCATCAGGCCCTTTGAAGACCAAAACAGCTTTTCATGAAAGGCCACTAGCGCGAGTGTATTTCAACAGCCCTTACCAGCCAAATCCTGAGGAAACAAGCCAGGCCCAAAAATCAGTTACCTAGAGTTGAGCACCAGAGAGTGGTTTCATGTACAGATTTCAGAGGCATAGAAAAAAACCAGATATTACAAAATCTCTTTAAATAGAGAAAATATGCTTTCACTGCCCAGAAAATATGGCATTATTAATTCAACAGGCATACCATATTAATATCCTCATACATAGCATTTTAGAGCATTTATTGGAACCATTGGTAAAAATCATTGGTTAATGTGGAATTGCAACCCTGCCTCTTGCCCGTTTGCCCCCTGCCTTCTTCCTTCACTGCTGTGTGGAGTGCAAACAGTAACAAGGCAGTAGCTCATGTCTCTATTAAAGCAATCCATGCTCACCTTCTTGAATGTTTAAATGCAGCCACTCTTCCTTTAACACAAAAAGAGTTGTAAACTGTAATTCAGCCATCTCTGTTTGCAAAGCACCAATACAGAGTGGCCAAGGCCCCAAACGATGTCTTTGGGTGATAGTATATCACACACTATTGGAGTTTCCACTGATTTCCGGGAGATTAATAAGGGACAGATACTCTGTCGTATTACCATGGGGAACTGATGAAAAATAAAGCTAATAAAAGATGCCTGAGAAAAAACATGCATGTTCATGACCCTCTTTAAACATGTCCAACATGTCAAACATTTTAAATGTTATTTTTTTCAGACGCCACAGTCTTATCATTCCGCATGCGCTCCTTATATCCCCCATATCTGACATGGGCTGCATCATCAAGAGAACTTTCTGTTTATCTTAGGGAATTCACATAAGCTGGGAGACAGAAAACATTGAATACACAGGCAGTACAATCTCAAAGTTTTTCTTGGTAAGAATGCAGATTATGTGCTTTCAAAGCAGTCACATGGGAATCAACACTGTGTTGTGCTATTACAGAACAAACTTCGATGTGAGTACCAGGCACAGTATGACCCAAAAAAGATTAATTAATTCCTCTAACACTTAGGCACAATGACCCAGATTAACCAGAAACTACAGTTTCAATGGGAATTACAATGGAAATATAAGAAAGCATCAGGTAAGGATTTCACTTTAAGTGGTAATAAGGATTTCATATTCCACCTCAGAACATGAATGAATGTTCTGCTTAGGTAGCACAACCACCCAGCAAATCTGGGTTAGCAATATTAATGAAAGGAATAGTTAAACTGTACTGGACATAGATTTACTTGAATTCAGAAGAACTGGGAGCTGAAAACAATAATATTCGCAAGTCAAATGCTGTCACAACAGAGTCACAGTAGGCTGGGATTTGAAATCAGGAGGTTCTGTTCCCATCTCTGCCATTGATATTCAATCCTGAACCAGTCTGTCTCCGTCTTTCAGGTATTTATGTACTTGTTAACTCACACTACTTATGGTACAAGAGAGTGCTGCATGTTTATTGAGCACAAATCCCTTGGCTCCACTAAGGCCTCCTTGTTTTACTATCAAGAGAGAGCACCCACTGATAAATATCAGAGTCACTGGTGATTTCAGAAGTCCTTGATCATGCAAAGCGAGCAAAGTGCTGTGTTCAAGTAATCAACCATCTCAGTGGCTCTACTTCTTGATTAGATTTGGTTAGATTTTAAATACAACTATGCTTTTTGATTCCAAAAAAAAACCCAAAACAAAATAAACCCACATCAGCTCTGTGAAGGAGAAATTAGAATAGCCACAAAGCCCCCTATTTTACAGCATTTGTGATTTTAAGGTCCTTGGAACCATTTGGTATAAAAGTGTGAGAACAGAAGAACTTATGCAGGTACTGAGTATTCCATGGTGAATTAGTTTATCTGGCAGCTGCCTGAAAGAGTCAGAATTATAAAAAGTCCAGTTAGAAATAAACAGCTGCTCTGTAAAGAGATATGTCAGGGGATAAAGGTGATAGGAGAAGCTTGAAAAAGCTAAACCTGTCATTCACACACAACAAAATGACAGTACTTAAAGACACCAAATGAAGACTGAGTCAGTAAAAAAGGTCATAGAAATTTCACACATTTGGTATGATGAGTTGATACTTGACAGAAAGAAAAACCAAATTTGATTCTTATATGCAACAAACAGAAAGAAAAAGCCAGAGGTATAAAACCAATGCACATGGATACGAAGAAAATTTGGCAGACAGCAGGCAGAATGCAGCCAAAAACTTGGAACAGATCAGAGGTAAAGCAAAGGAATATTGGAAACAGGAGTTAAATGAATATCAGTCAGTCAGCAGTTGTAGGTCTGTAAAGACCAAGAGACATGCTGATACTCTCCTGACATAGATTGAAAAACACAATATTTGTCTTCTCTAGACAACATTCTTTGCTTCATTATATGTTTAAATAATTAAGCAAGGTATCTGGAAAGAAATTGGCACCTTTTGTTGCTGTAGACTTCTAAACAAACAAAAAAAAATGAATCAAGAACCTGTAGTTAAATTTCAAGATTTAAGGTATCGGTAGCAACAGCCAAGGTGTAATTATACTCCTGTTTGCTATTTTGTTTCCTTCTTCTTTCCTGGTCCTGGATCTGTGTGACAGATGGTGAAGAATTTTTCAGTGCATCCCAGAAAGGTAGAGTTTCTAAACAACTTACCCTCGGTAGGTGACATTTTCCTTCTTCCAGAAAAACCACCCAAAAACGTAGAAGATTATTTATGTTCTGGGGTAGGTGGTCAGTGCCTCAGTGTTGCACAATAAAATCAAGGAGGTTAGAAAAAGAATACAGATGGGAAAGAGGAGGTAGAATTTTTGTATTCCACTGCAACAAGAAAACTGGAGTTTGAATATGAGAGCAAGAATCAGTCATGCAGGAAAGTAAGCAACTCATTATTACAGCTGGTGATGGTCTGTATTACAGAACCAGCTCTTACAAGGCAAAGGGGTAGGTCCAAGCCATGATGGTTTACTTACTATCAGTACTTGAATTCCCACAAGCTCTCATCCAGTATGTGGGGATATGTGTGCACAGAACCAAGCTTGGCTATTTTTCCTGCAAAAAACATAGATGAAATGTTTGGGTTTTATTTTCAGGGAACTAAACTAAATTCTATTGATTTGAAACATATACATTTTTGCTTTAGGGTACGTCAGTAGAAATGTGAAGTGAGACTGCAAGCATGGACCTGAAGCTAAACAGCACATGAGGCAAGAGAGGCAAGGATGAAAAACTGGAGTTACAATAAGGAAAAAGAAAATGAGAAATCTAGGAGTTTTCATCTTCTGCAATAGTGCCTTTAAAAAGAAATATGCAGAATTGTAATAGGCCAAAGTAGACTGTAGTGGTGCTAAGGAGGTCAGGAAGGGTTGTGAGAAGAGCAACACAAAGAGAACACATTCATGTGTTCTCAGACTGCCAGAGGCAACAATGTCAAAGCTCCAACTGAAAGAAACTGAAACTTCTGGATCATCTGTTTCTTCTCCTACCAGTGGACCCATCACTCTTCTAAAGAGTTATTCAAAACCCAGAAGTAAATGCTGAGGCAGTCACCTGGGAGACAGAAACAGGTATTCTCACGTGGTCACACAATGGGACATCTAAGCACACAAATAGTATTGCAGAATAGCTTTCCGTGTGCCTCAAATCAAACCCTGACACTTTCCTGCCATGACAGCAGTTTTTAATTTCATAGTGAAACCAGTCCTAATAACTACTATGCCAAGGAAATAAAGCAAGGCACTTTATAAGGTTATTTCTTTTCATGACATCTGGATGATTTTGACATGATTTCAGGTGCATTTGTTAAGCACTCTACGAGCATCTGCCTTCACACTCTAAAACCAATACTTTATCATACCAAGGACTATAAAAACAAGCAAATATTAGTTCCAGAAAATATGATTGTGTGTAAAAAATATTGCAAACATACAGCTATGACAGCTATGAATGCACATAAGCCTAGGTTCAACTACTTTATCCATGAAAGCCAGAGCAATATAACAGGCATTAGTTTTTTGTTTATTAAATGAACAGGTTATTCTAATCTGCATTTAGAGAAAGTTCATCACCTTGTTTTTTGCCTGTTGACTAACCTCAGGCTTTCCTGTCATTTATCAGAATACATTTCATTTCGATTTTATTTTATAATGTGTATAAGACAATTTAAGTCTCTCTTGGATGCTTGTTTTAATGTTATTGTTAAAGCATCTTATCTCTCCAGAGACTCTGGGCTTGGAAATCACTCCTAGAGGGGGGTCATACTTGAATTTTGAAGCAGGTGAAAACAGGCATGCAGAAGCCTCCTCAGCAATCTAACTGCAGTTTTGCTTGCCCTTTTCCTCACACAATGGTGCTTTCAGTTTATCCAACAAACCTGCTGACAGCACAGGCACTAAGATGTCATGGAAGCCACTGCTGCCTCAAGAGCTGCAGACTCTCCCATTAAGCCTACCTGCTCACCACTGAAATGAGGAATAAGGAAGAAGTAGAAGGTCGATGAAGGGGCGGGGGGGNAATTCACATTTTTCAAGCAATCTCATCTCTAAGGAAATTCTAATAAAAGAGATGAGCATATTGAATCTCAAGGAAAAAAACAGGGGAGGAAAGACTGTTTTCCTAGACTACCATTTTCTCTCTTTTCTTAAAATTAACATCATTCAAAGATCTTTATATTTTTAAAACAAGTTAGGTTAATCCTATGTGAAGCATCATGAACTCTTCATGCATGCTCTGTGACTTTTCCTCTACAACTGCAGACTATGCAGGCAATTATAGCGGAGCTGCTGCCTCAGCTGCCATGTTATGACTGGTGGGAGAACCACAGGGAAAAACGAATGGGTCCTTCTCAAGGCCAGCTAAGAGTCACTGGGTTCAGGTCCCACCCTGTGGCTAACCTGAGGATTCTGCATCATTTTTACGCTCTAGTTTCATGTTTTATGTCATGAACACCCTGGAGAACGAGGATATCAAAACATACTGTCCATCTGGTCTACTATAATACTTCTGTGTTGGCAGCTGCAGAAGGATCATTTCCAGGATCACTGTCAGTAGCTTGTGTAACTGTAGGTGCATGAACAAAATTTGCGGATATCAATCCAACAGGGCATAGGAATAGTCTTTTAACACAGCATTTTAGAGTGTATTGGCTGCAGAAATAAAAAATGTCCTCTACATCTATTAAACTAAAATTAATAATTCTAATGGAAAGTCTGTAGTCATTTTAGCTGGTTCTTGAATCCTTGCTCTGTTATGAAAACAGTCTTTGGAGACTTACAGGGATGCACACGTCCATAAATCACATTTAGTTACGTTTACATCACCAGATATTATTCACTTGTTATTATTCAAGCTGCCCTTGGCATGCCACCCTGAAAACCTGCATGTTCTCCAACATACACTTGCTTCTCAAACAAAGCCTTTCAAAGAGACATTTATTTAATTCTTAATATGAAATTCATGTCCATCTTTCCACAGACCCTCCCCTCTTCTTAGGAGTTAACATCAGTGTAGCCACCAAAATGCACACGTTGATAATTTCATTGCCGTGAACTGAGTGCCACACCAAATTCTTCTTGGAAATGTTGTGCTGCAAAGTTCATCTGTGGCAAATGCTGTAAGAGCACACAGTGACCCCATCCCTCTGCTGTATTGTTCTTCTGTTACTTTCAACAAAAGATCATCTAAAAGCAGTTAAAGTTAATATGAAAAATAACATGAACAGAAAAATCACATCAAATTGAAGTGCCTTATATAATAGCAAGTGTTCCATGTCTCAAGCAGTGGGTTGGAGTAAATTAAAACTTCTGAACATTATCCTGGGGGTGGAAAAAGAAGGAGACATAACTTACAAAGGCTGTACTTTTTATCCTGAGAAATTTGATGCAAGAAGGTCAATCTAGTTTACACATACCAAATGCTTAAAATATCACATAACCTATCAATTCAGAAGAATCAGAGTACAAAACTTCAAGAAGCACCAGAAGGTAGAATACATAAATTAAGATAAAATATTCTAATTCTGTCATCTTGTATTCATCAAATGAGAAGGATAATTTCACCCTTGATTTCCCTGATCATTTCTGATCACGTTTTCTATTTCTAAAACGTGGTCAATTAACACCCTTCTTAGCAAGAAGGCTTTGCTAAATACCTAAGAAGACAAAGATATATCCTTAGTCACTTAATATTTTAAACAGTCAAAAACTTTATTGGAAGCAAGGAGTTTTTTATCATTCTCTCTCTTCAGAAAACTTGTTGGATTTTTCCCCTCACTACAGCTAAGGGCAGGCAAATTCCTGGCACCAGAAGTACATGATATGCACTCTCTTTTCTTTCAGATCCCAAAATACCCTCTGCTGCTTTCAAGTAGTGGATCAGACTAAAATGAATCTGAACACTATCCCAATGGTGAAAAATATGTGGAAAGTAGCATATACAGGCTGTACTGTTTAGGCTAAAAATAAAAAACAATGTGTGAATTCTTCCCAACATTATGTGACATTTCTTGCGTCTTCATAAATGCTGAATCTTATGAGTGAGAATTTTTTTTGCTTACTAAGTATCCAATTAGTTCATATATATTCACAGACCATTTCAACTGCTGGTGATGGGAGCAGATGCAATGAATCTCTCTGCATAGTTTATATTGGCTTGATCATAGAATCCTAGGACAATTCAAGTTGGAGTACAATCTACTGTAATATCAGTGT